>CM068831.1:116205697-116323197 GCA_028554795.2 Sinohyriopsis cumingii
TTTCTATACACATTCATATAAGACATAGGTTAGTACCTCATCAAATTGTTTTTCACAAGTGAGACTAAGTATATTTGTTACTTATACAGTCCCGAACTATTTCACAGATTATTGGAAAAATTAAGGTTTGCTATAGGTATAACGGTACCAATTGCGCAAGTCCAGGTGGGCGGAGCTTAAGGTGTATGGAACATTGTATTCAGAATTAAAGAACAAAACTAGCTGTGATTGGTGCATTATGTAAGACTTGTACTTTCTGTTTGGCTTAAAAAAAAGTTGAGCCTCTTGGCAACATGTGAGTTTGTGTTAATTTCTATCTAGATCATATTTTGTATTTTTTATGATTTTTTTAAAATATGGTACACATGACTGAAAATGTGCTTGTTGTGACTAGATAACTCTTACCCCTGTCTAGTTCCAGTAGAGTTATCTCTCTTAAATGCAATGGAGTACCTGGTTATGTCATTGTCAAATTGACAATCTAGCATTGTTCTATATGACAGCGTGTGACATGCATGCCCAAGTAGGACAGAAAGTATATTTATTTCACAAAACATTAGCATTGAGGTATATGGAAAAACAATTGGTACCGTGATACCTAAAGGAAAGAATAGCCTCACAGTGTTTCCATAGAAACGCATACATGTGGGCGGCATTTATGAACTATACTAGTTTGATGTAGGAAAACAAATGTATGCTGAACACTTTTGGTCAAATATTGAAAGTTCTTTAAGAATAAAATGTATGAAATCTTTAGAAAATAGCACAAGATGGCTTTGGATGGGTACTTTTGATAACTATAGCTATGATAGATATAGGCTTGTGTTACCTGATGCCTTTATGTATGTGCTGTTACCTCCTAGATTGGAATGCATGCAACAAAATAAGTTATGTAAACATAATATAGTTGATTTTGGCCAAATATTGGCTATTGTACCTGCAAAAGATGAAAAAATCATGTGTACAAAAACAACTATCTTGTTCTTATAAGGCATGCCATAAACCAGGATAGAGAACATTCTAAGTACACTTGTAGATAGATCACTTGTACCATGTGGGATGTTCTGGCATGAGTAATTTTTAGGTAATTTATTAAGGATTTGGTATTCCTTCCCATTTTGATTTGAATTGTCCTGCTCTAATTGTCCCTTTTTTTTTACACTCTCCTGCTTTGAAATTGTTCATGTAGTTAGTTCAGTTCTCTTGCATTCCCTTTTGTTGAAGTAGCAGTGAATACCAACAAACAAGAACAGTTTCCTTAAGTCAGCATTTCCCATTGGCACTTGTATAAGCCCAATTATAATCTACTATTGACTTTCAATTAATCCTATTTCTTTCTGTCAAGCTGCTCCTGTGGAATTTCCATGTTTGGTCCAACATTACAGAATGATAACCATTTTAGTCACACAGTGCATATTCATTCCATTCAAATCCACACTGTTCTTGAAACTTTGCATCCCATCGCAAGAATCCAAATTGGCATGAGATGATATCTGCATGGTTATGGAAGGCTGCACTCTACATGCCAGCATTGTAGAAAATATGAACTATGTGATATGAAAGAGCTGTGTCATCTTAGAAATTAAAATTACATGACTCTTGAGGTCTCCACTAAACATAGGAGTCTAAATGTTAGGTTCTCACTTTGTCAGTAATGTATTTTGAGATAATTTAATTGCAATGAAGTTAATACAGGTTGTTGATGAACTCATCTATATTACATGGATAATGTATTCAAGGTTACCACACCTTATGTATATCATTCAGTTATCTCCCTTACACCAGTCATAACATTTCAAGGAAATAAAATCTCACATTTTCTGTGACTGATTATGAAAATAAAGAGAAGATTTGTGAAGTATTATATTAGCCCTCAATCTTGATGCAAATGTAAGTAGAAGCAATTTGATAATTTCTCACAGTAAAGTTTACAAGTTTAAAAACTGATAAGGTATGTTCTGCTTGGCTCTGAGATAAGTTTCTCTCTATCTTATGCCAATTATTATTAAATTCTTATGTAGAAGAAATATACTTTATATGTATCTATATTATCTAAATTATTCACCCTTTTATATTAGATGGAAATGAACACAACTTCACTTGAAATTTGGGTTCTGTAAGGGATGTTATAGCACAGTTGCCTTTGGGCTGTCCTTGGACCTGTTGGGCCCTGCCCCATATATTTGTCCAAGGTAAGGTCATCAAACTTTCACTTCTCATTTTTCACATTGCTGATTTTGCCACCTTTAATTCCTTTATCATAAGCTACCTCTCCCTTTTAGATAAACACTTTCCTCTTGTTTTTAACTCCATTTGATGTGCTATACTTAGTGTTTATATTTGGCATTTTTCTGTATTTTATTCCCCTAATTTCACCTCCCAATCCAAACATAACCACTTAGAAGCTGCGATTTACTATATTTGGTGACTGACTGGCTTATTGAAACAATTTTATTCACATTACAAAGAAGGAAAGCTTACTATTTGTGTTACAAAGAGGATGGGTAGGTGGACCTTTGTGTGAGGACTGGTGGTTAGTGACCTCTTGTATCTGTAGATAGTGTAAAGTGGTCAAAGCTTATACTTTATAATAAGATTGGGTCATGTCCACCTGTCTCTGATGTTAAGTTCTGCACCTACCAAACAAATATAAATTCCTTTCTTTTAGGTGAATTGTACATTTTGAAGTAGGACAGGTGCATACTATTTGGTACATTGACCTTTGACCTAGTTATTACATAATATGATATAATGTGATTTATCCCATATCACCTATGTGAAGTTCAATAATTGCTGATATGAATAAGATACAACTCATAGTTGAAAGAATTCATTTTATTTCAAAAGATGATTTTGATGGTGAAGCAAAAGTATGAAAACAATAGTTCAAACAGCTCAATGACATTTCTATACACATTCATATAAGACATAGGTTAGTACCTCATCAAATTGTTTTTCACAAGTGAGACTAAGTATATTTGTTACTTATACAGTCCCGAACTATTTCACAGATTATTGGAAAAATTAAGGTTTGCTATAGGTATAACGGTACCAATTGCGCAAGTCCAGGTGGGCGGAGCTTAAGGTGTATGGAACATTGTATTCAGAATTAAAGAACAAAACTAGCTGTGATTGGTGCATTATGTAAGACTTGTACTTTCTGTTTGGCTTAAAAAAAAGTTGAGCCTCTTGGCAACATGTGAGTTTGTGTTAATTTCTATCTAGATCATATTTTGTATTTTTTATGATTTTTTTAAAATATGGTACACATGACTGAAAATGTGCTTGTTGTGACTAGATAACTCTTACCCCTGTCTAGTTCCAGTAGAGTTATCTCTCTTAAATGCAATGGAGTACCTGGTTATGTCATTGTCAAATTGACAATCTAGCATTGTTCTATATGACAGCGTGTGACATGCATGCCCAAGTAGGACAGAAAGTATATTTATTTCACAAAACATTAGCATTGAGGTATATGGAAAAACAATTGGTACCGTGATACCTAAAGGAAAGAATAGCCTCACAGTGTTTCCATAGAAACGCATACATGTGGGCGGCATTTATGAACTATACTAGTTTGATGTAGGAAAACAAATGTATGCTGAACACTTTTGGTCAAATATTGAAAGTTCTTTAAGAATAAAATGTATGAAATCTTTAGAAAATAGCACAAGATGGCTTTGGATGGGTACTTTTGATAACTATAGCTATGATAGATATAGGCTTGTGTTACCTGATGCCTTTATGTATGTGCTGTTACCTCCTAGATTGGAATGCATGCAACAAAATAAGTTATGTAAACATAATATAGTTGATTTTGGCCAAATATTGGCTATTGTACCTGCAAAAGATGAAAAAATCATGTGTACAAAAACAACTATCTTGTTCTTATAAGGCATGCCATAAACCAGGATAGAGAACATTCTAAGTACACTTGTAGATAGATCACTTGTACCATGTGGGATGTTCTGGCATGAGTAATTTTTAGGTAATTTATTAAGGATTTGGTATTCCTTCCCATTTTGATTTGAATTGTCCTGCTCTAATTGTCCCTTTTTTTTTTACACTCTCCTGCTTTGAAATTGTTCATGTAGTTAGTTCAGTTCTCTTGCATTCCCTTTTGTTGAAGTAGCAGTGAATACCAACAAACAAGAACAGTTTCCTTAAGTCAGCATTTCCCATTGGCACTTGTATAAGCCCAATTATAATCTACTATTGACTTTCAATTAATCCTATTTCTTTCTGTCAAGCTGCTCCTGTGGAATTTCCATGTTTGGTCCAACATTACAGAATGATAACCATTTTAGTCACACAGTGCATATTCATTCCATTCAAATCCACACTGTTCTTGAAACTTTGCATCCCATCGCAAGAATCCAAATTGGCATGAGATGATATCTGCATGGTTATGGAAGGCTGCACTCTACATGCCAGCATTGTAGAAAATATGAACTATGTGATATGAAAGAGCTGTGTCATCTTAGAAATTAAAATTACATGACTCTTGAGGTCTCCACTAAACATAGGAGTCTAAATGTTAGGTTCTCACTTTGTCAGTAATGTATTTTGAGATAATTTAATTGCAATGAAGTTAATACAGGTTGTTGATGAACTCATCTATATTACATGGATAATGTATTCAAGGTTACCACACCTTATGTATATCATTCAGTTATCTCCCTTACACCAGTCATAACATTTCAAGGAAATAAAATCTCACATTTTCTGTGACTGATTATGAAAATAAAGAGAAGATTTGTGAAGTATTATATTAGCCCTCAATCTTGATGCAAATGTAAGTAGAAGCAATTTGATAATTTCTCACAGTAAAGTTTACAAGTTTAAAAACTGATAAGGTATGTTCTGCTTGGCTCTGAGATAAGTTTCTCTCTATCTTATGCCAATTATTATTAAATTCTTATGTAGAAGAAATATACTTTATATGTATCTATATTATCTAAATTATTCACCCTTTTATATTAGATGGAAATGAACACAACTTCACTTGAAATTTGGGTTCTGTAAGGGATGTTATAGCACAGTTGCCTTTGGGCTGTCCTTGGACCTGTTGGGCCCTGCCCCATATATTTGTCCAAGGTAAGGTCATCAAACTTTCACTTCTCATTTTTCACATTGCTGATTTTGCCACCTTTAATTCCTTTATCATAAGCTACCTCTCCCTTTTAGATAAACACTTTCCTCTTGTTTTTAACTCCATTTGATGTGCTATACTTAGTGTTTATATTTGGCATTTTTCTGTATTTTATTCCCCTAATTTCACCTCCCAATCCAAACATAACCACTTAGAAGCTGCGATTTACTATATTTGGTGACTGACTGGCTTATTGAAACAATTTTATTCACATTACAAAGAAGGAAAGCTTACTATTTGTGTTACAAAGAGGATGGGTAGGTGGACCTTTGTGTGAGGACTGGTGGTTAGTGACCTCTTGTATCTGTAGATAGTGTAAAGTGGTCAAAGCTTATACTTTATAATAAGATTGGGTCATGTCCACCTGTCTCTGATGTTAAGTTCTGCACCTACCAAACAAATATAAATTCCTTTCTTTTAGGTGAATTGTACATTTTGAAGTAGGACAGGTGCATACTATTTGGTACATTGACCTTTGACCTAGTTATTACATAATATGATATAATGTGATTTATCCCATATCACCTATGTGAAGTTCAATAATTGCTGATATGAATAAGATACAACTCATAGTTGAAAGAATTCATTTTATTTCAAAAGATGATTTTGATGGTGAAGCAAAAGTATGAAAACAATAGTTCAAACAGCTCAATGACATTTCTATACACATTCATATAAGACATAGGTTAGTACCTCATCAAATTGTTTTTCACAAGTGAGACTAAGTATATTTGTTACTTATACAGTCCCGAACTATTTCACAGATTATTGGAAAAATTAAGGTTTGCTATAGGTATAACGGTACCAATTGCGCAAGTCCAGGTGGGCGGAGCTTAAGGTGTATGGAACATTGTATTCAGAATTAAAGAACAAAACTAGCTGTGATTGGTGCATTATGTAAGACTTGTACTTTCTGTTTGGCTTAAAAAAAAGTTGAGCCTCTTGGCAACATGTGAGTTTGTGTTAATTTCTATCTAGATCATATTTTGTATTTTTTATGATTTTTTTAAAATATGGTACACATGACTGAAAATGTGCTTGTTGTGACTAGATAACTCTTACCCCTGTCTAGTTCCAGTAGAGTTATCTCTCTTAAATGCAATGGAGTACCTGGTTATGTCATTGTCAAATTGACAATCTAGCATTGTTCTATATGACAGCGTGTGACATGCATGCCCAAGTAGGACAGAAAGTATATTTATTTCACAAAACATTAGCATTGAGGTATATGGAAAAACAATTGGTACCGTGATACCTAAAGGAAAGAATAGCCTCACAGTGTTTCCATAGAAACGCATACATGTGGGCGGCATTTATGAACTATACTAGTTTGATGTAGGAAAACAAATGTATGCTGAACACTTTTGGTCAAATATTGAAAGTTCTTTAAGAATAAAATGTATGAAATCTTTAGAAAATAGCACAAGATGGCTTTGGATGGGTACTTTTGATAACTATAGCTATGATAGATATAGGCTTGTGTTACCTGATGCCTTTATGTATGTGCTGTTACCTCCTAGATTGGAATGCATGCAACAAAATAAGTTATGTAAACATAATATAGTTGATTTTGGCCAAATATTGGCTATTGTACCTGCAAAAGATGAAAAAATCATGTGTACAAAAACAACTATCTTGTTCTTATAAGGCATGCCATAAACCAGGATAGAGAACATTCTAAGTACACTTGTAGATAGATCACTTGTACCATGTGGGATGTTCTGGCATGAGTAATTTTTAGGTAATTTATTAAGGATTTGGTATTCCTTCCCATTTTGATTTGAATTGTCCTGCTCTAATTGTCCCTTTTTTTTTTACACTCTCCTGCTTTGAAATTGTTCATGTAGTTAGTTCAGTTCTCTTGCATTCCCTTTTGTTGAAGTAGCAGTGAATACCAACAAACAAGAACAGTTTCCTTAAGTCAGCATTTCCCATTGGCACTTGTATAAGCCCAATTATAATCTACTATTGACTTTCAATTAATCCTATTTCTTTCTGTCAAGCTGCTCCTGTGGAATTTCCATGTTTGGTCCAACATTACAGAATGATAACCATTTTAGTCACACAGTGCATATTCATTCCATTCAAATCCACACTGTTCTTGAAACTTTGCATCCCATCGCAAGAATCCAAATTGGCATGAGATGATATCTGCATGGTTATGGAAGGCTGCACTCTACATGCCAGCATTGTAGAAAATATGAACTATGTGATATGAAAGAGCTGTGTCATCTTAGAAATTAAAATTACATGACTCTTGAGGTCTCCACTAAACATAGGAGTCTAAATGTTAGGTTCTCACTTTGTCAGTAATGTATTTTGAGATAATTTAATTGCAATGAAGTTAATACAGGTTGTTGATGAACTCATCTATATTACATGGATAATGTATTCAAGGTTACCACACCTTATGTATATCATTCAGTTATCTCCCTTACACCAGTCATAACATTTCAAGGAAATAAAATCTCACATTTTCTGTGACTGATTATGAAAATAAAGAGAAGATTTGTGAAGTATTATATTAGCCCTCAATCTTGATGCAAATGTAAGTAGAAGCAATTTGATAATTTCTCACAGTAAAGTTTACAAGTTTAAAAACTGATAAGGTATGTTCTGCTTGGCTCTGAGATAAGTTTCTCTCTATCTTATGCCAATTATTATTAAATTCTTATGTAGAAGAAATATACTTTATATGTATCTATATTATCTAAATTATTCACCCTTTTATATTAGATGGAAATGAACACAACTTCACTTGAAATTTGGGTTCTGTAAGGGATGTTATAGCACAGTTGCCTTTGGGCTGTCCTTGGACCTGTTGGGCCCTGCCCCATATATTTGTCCAAGGTAAGGTCATCAAACTTTCACTTCTCATTTTTCACATTGCTGATTTTGCCACCTTTAATTCCTTTATCATAAGCTACCTCTCCCTTTTAGATAAACACTTTCCTCTTGTTTTTAACTCCATTTGATGTGCTATACTTAGTGTTTATATTTGGCATTTTTCTGTATTTTATTCCCCTAATTTCACCTCCCAATCCAAACATAACCACTTAGAAGCTGCGATTTACTATATTTGGTGACTGACTGGCTTATTGAAACAATTTTATTCACATTACAAAGAAGGAAAGCTTACTATTTGTGTTACAAAGAGGATGGGTAGGTGGACCTTTGTGTGAGGACTGGTGGTTAGTGACCTCTTGTATCTGTAGATAGTGTAAAGTGGTCAAAGCTTATACTTTATAATAAGATTGGGTCATGTCCACCTGTCTCTGATGTTAAGTTCTGCACCTACCAAACAAATATAAATTCCTTTCTTTTAGGTGAATTGTACATTTTGAAGTAGGACAGGTGCATACTATTTGGTACATTGACCTTTGACCTAGTTATTACATAATATGATATAATGTGATTTATCCCATATCACCTATGTGAAGTTCAATAATTGCTGATATGAATAAGATACAACTCATAGTTGAAAGAATTCATTTTATTTCAAAAGATGATTTTGATGGTGAAGCAAAAGTATGAAAACAATAGTTCAAACAGCTCAATGACATTTCTATACACATTCATATAAGACATAGGTTAGTACCTCATCAAATTGTTTTTCACAAGTGAGACTAAGTATATTTGTTACTTATACAGTCCCGAACTATTTCACAGATTATTGGAAAAATTAAGGTTTGCTATAGGTATAACGGTACCAATTGCGCAAGTCCAGGTGGGCGGAGCTTAAGGTGTATGGAACATTGTATTCAGAATTAAAGAACAAAACTAGCTGTGATTGGTGCATTATGTAAGACTTGTACTTTCTGTTTGGCTTAAAAAAAAGTTGAGCCTCTTGGCAACATGTGAGTTTGTGTTAATTTCTATCTAGATCATATTTTGTATTTTTTATGATTTTTTTAAAATATGGTACACATGACTGAAAATGTGCTTGTTGTGACTAGATAACTCTTACCCCTGTCTAGTTCCAGTAGAGTTATCTCTCTTAAATGCAATGGAGTACCTGGTTATGTCATTGTCAAATTGACAATCTAGCATTGTTCTATATGACAGCGTGTGACATGCATGCCCAAGTAGGACAGAAAGTATATTTATTTCACAAAACATTAGCATTGAGGTATATGGAAAAACAATTGGTACCGTGATACCTAAAGGAAAGAATAGCCTCACAGTGTTTCCATAGAAACGCATACATGTGGGCGGCATTTATGAACTATACTAGTTTGATGTAGGAAAACAAATGTATGCTGAACACTTTTGGTCAAATATTGAAAGTTCTTTAAGAATAAAATGTATGAAATCTTTAGAAAATAGCACAAGATGGCTTTGGATGGGTACTTTTGATAACTATAGCTATGATAGATATAGGCTTGTGTTACCTGATGCCTTTATGTATGTGCTGTTACCTCCTAGATTGGAATGCATGCAACAAAATAAGTTATGTAAACATAATATAGTTGATTTTGGCCAAATATTGGCTATTGTACCTGCAAAAGATGAAAAAATCATGTGTACAAAAACAACTATCTTGTTCTTATAAGGCATGCCATAAACCAGGATAGAGAACATTCTAAGTACACTTGTAGATAGATCACTTGTACCATGTGGGATGTTCTGGCATGAGTAATTTTTAGGTAATTTATTAAGGATTTGGTATTCCTTCCCATTTTGATTTGAATTGTCCTGCTCTAATTGTCCCTTTTTTTTTTACACTCTCCTGCTTTGAAATTGTTCATGTAGTTAGTTCAGTTCTCTTGCATTCCCTTTTGTTGAAGTAGCAGTGAATACCAACAAACAAGAACAGTTTCCTTAAGTCAGCATTTCCCATTGGCACTTGTATAAGCCCAATTATAATCTACTATTGACTTTCAATTAATCCTATTTCTTTCTGTCAAGCTGCTCCTGTGGAATTTCCATGTTTGGTCCAACATTACAGAATGATAACCATTTTAGTCACACAGTGCATATTCATTCCATTCAAATCCACACTGTTCTTGAAACTTTGCATCCCATCGCAAGAATCCAAATTGGCATGAGATGATATCTGCATGGTTATGGAAGGCTGCACTCTACATGCCAGCATTGTAGAAAATATGAACTATGTGATATGAAAGAGCTGTGTCATCTTAGAAATTAAAATTACATGACTCTTGAGGTCTCCACTAAACATAGGAGTCTAAATGTTAGGTTCTCACTTTGTCAGTAATGTATTTTGAGATAATTTAATTGCAATGAAGTTAATACAGGTTGTTGATGAACTCATCTATATTACATGGATAATGTATTCAAGGTTACCACACCTTATGTATATCATTCAGTTATCTCCCTTACACCAGTCATAACATTTCAAGGAAATAAAATCTCACATTTTCTGTGACTGATTATGAAAATAAAGAGAAGATTTGTGAAGTATTATATTAGCCCTCAATCTTGATGCAAATGTAAGTAGAAGCAATTTGATAATTTCTCACAGTAAAGTTTACAAGTTTAAAAACTGATAAGGTATGTTCTGCTTGGCTCTGAGATAAGTTTCTCTCTATCTTATGCCAATTATTATTAAATTCTTATGTAGAAGAAATATACTTTATATGTATCTATATTATCTAAATTATTCACCCTTTTATATTAGATGGAAATGAACACAACTTCACTTGAAATTTGGGTTCTGTAAGGGATGTTATAGCACAGTTGCCTTTGGGCTGTCCTTGGACCTGTTGGGCCCTGCCCCATATATTTGTCCAAGGTAAGGTCATCAAACTTTCACTTCTCATTTTTCACATTGCTGATTTTGCCACCTTTAATTCCTTTATCATAAGCTACCTCTCCCTTTTAGATAAACACTTTCCTCTTGTTTTTAACTCCATTTGATGTGCTATACTTAGTGTTTATATTTGGCATTTTTCTGTATTTTATTCCCCTAATTTCACCTCCCAATCCAAACATAACCACTTAGAAGCTGCGATTTACTATATTTGGTGACTGACTGGCTTATTGAAACAATTTTATTCACATTACAAAGAAGGAAAGCTTACTATTTGTGTTACAAAGAGGATGGGTAGGTGGACCTTTGTGTGAGGACTGGTGGTTAGTGACCTCTTGTATCTGTAGATAGTGTAAAGTGGTCAAAGCTTATACTTTATAATAAGATTGGGTCATGTCCACCTGTCTCTGATGTTAAGTTCTGCACCTACCAAACAAATATAAATTCCTTTCTTTTAGGTGAATTGTACATTTTGAAGTAGGACAGGTGCATACTATTTGGTACATTGACCTTTGACCTAGTTATTACATAATATGATATAATGTGATTTATCCCATATCACCTATGTGAAGTTCAATAATTGCTGATATGAATAAGATACAACTCATAGTTGAAAGAATTCATTTTATTTCAAAAGATGATTTTGATGGTGAAGCAAAAGTATGAAAACAATAGTTCAAACAGCTCAATGACATTTCTATACACATTCATATAAGACATAGGTTAGTACCTCATCAAATTGTTTTTCACAAGTGAGACTAAGTATATTTGTTACTTATACAGTCCCGAACTATTTCACAGATTATTGGAAAAATTAAGGTTTGCTATAGGTATAACGGTACCAATTGCGCAAGTCCAGGTGGGCGGAGCTTAAGGTGTATGGAACATTGTATTCAGAATTAAAGAACAAAACTAGCTGTGATTGGTGCATTATGTAAGACTTGTACTTTCTGTTTGGCTTAAAAAAAAGTTGAGCCTCTTGGCAACATGTGAGTTTGTGTTAATTTCTATCTAGATCATATTTTGTATTTTTTATGATTTTTTTAAAATATGGTACACATGACTGAAAATGTGCTTGTTGTGACTAGATAACTCTTACCCCTGTCTAGTTCCAGTAGAGTTATCTCTCTTAAATGCAATGGAGTACCTGGTTATGTCATTGTCAAATTGACAATCTAGCATTGTTCTATATGACAGCGTGTGACATGCATGCCCAAGTAGGACAGAAAGTATATTTATTTCACAAAACATTAGCATTGAGGTATATGGAAAAACAATTGGTACCGTGATACCTAAAGGAAAGAATAGCCTCACAGTGTTTCCATAGAAACGCATACATGTGGGCGGCATTTATGAACTATACTAGTTTGATGTAGGAAAACAAATGTATGCTGAACACTTTTGGTCAAATATTGAAAGTTCTTTAAGAATAAAATGTATGAAATCTTTAGAAAATAGCACAAGATGGCTTTGGATGGGTACTTTTGATAACTATAGCTATGATAGATATAGGCTTGTGTTACCTGATGCCTTTATGTATGTGCTGTTACCTCCTAGATTGGAATGCATGCAACAAAATAAGTTATGTAAACATAATATAGTTGATTTTGGCCAAATATTGGCTATTGTACCTGCAAAAGATGAAAAAATCATGTGTACAAAAACAACTATCTTGTTCTTATAAGGCATGCCATAAACCAGGATAGAGAACATTCTAAGTACACTTGTAGATAGATCACTTGTACCATGTGGGATGTTCTGGCATGAGTAATTTTTAGGTAATTTATTAAGGATTTGGTATTCCTTCCCATTTTGATTTGAATTGTCCTGCTCTAATTGTCCCTTTTTTTTTTACACTCTCCTGCTTTGAAATTGTTCATGTAGTTAGTTCAGTTCTCTTGCATTCCCTTTTGTTGAAGTAGCAGTGAATACCAACAAACAAGAACAGTTTCCTTAAGTCAGCATTTCCCATTGGCACTTGTATAAGCCCAATTATAATCTACTATTGACTTTCAATTAATCCTATTTCTTTCTGTCAAGCTGCTCCTGTGGAATTTCCATGTTTGGTCCAACATTACAGAATGATAACCATTTTAGTCACACAGTGCATATTCATTCCATTCAAATCCACACTGTTCTTGAAACTTTGCATCCCATCGCAAGAATCCAAATTGGCATGAGATGATATCTGCATGGTTATGGAAGGCTGCACTCTACATGCCAGCATTGTAGAAAATATGAACTATGTGATATGAAAGAGCTGTGTCATCTTAGAAATTAAAATTACATGACTCTTGAGGTCTCCACTAAACATAGGAGTCTAAATGTTAGGTTCTCACTTTGTCAGTAATGTATTTTGAGATAATTTAATTGCAATGAAGTTAATACAGGTTGTTGATGAACTCATCTATATTACATGGATAATGTATTCAAGGTTACCACACCTTATGTATATCATTCAGTTATCTCCCTTACACCAGTCATAACATTTCAAGGAAATAAAATCTCACATTTTCTGTGACTGATTATGAAAATAAAGAGAAGATTTGTGAAGTATTATATTAGCCCTCAATCTTGATGCAAATGTAAGTAGAAGCAATTTGATAATTTCTCACAGTAAAGTTTACAAGTTTAAAAACTGATAAGGTATGTTCTGCTTGGCTCTGAGATAAGTTTCTCTCTATCTTATGCCAATTATTATTAAATTCTTATGTAGAAGAAATATACTTTATATGTATCTATATTATCTAAATTATTCACCCTTTTATATTAGATGGAAATGAACACAACTTCACTTGAAATTTGGGTTCTGTAAGGGATGTTATAGCACAGTTGCCTTTGGGCTGTCCTTGGACCTGTTGGGCCCTGCCCCATATATTTGTCCAAGGTAAGGTCATCAAACTTTCACTTCTCATTTTTCACATTGCTGATTTTGCCACCTTTAATTCCTTTATCATAAGCTACCTCTCCCTTTTAGATAAACACTTTCCTCTTGTTTTTAACTCCATTTGATGTGCTATACTTAGTGTTTATATTTGGCATTTTTCTGTATTTTATTCCCCTAATTTCACCTCCCAATCCAAACATAACCACTTAGAAGCTGCGATTTACTATATTTGGTGACTGACTGGCTTATTGAAACAATTTTATTCACATTACAAAGAAGGAAAGCTTACTATTTGTGTTACAAAGAGGATGGGTAGGTGGACCTTTGTGTGAGGACTGGTGGTTAGTGACCTCTTGTATCTGTAGATAGTGTAAAGTGGTCAAAGCTTATACTTTATAATAAGATTGGGTCATGTCCACCTGTCTCTGATGTTAAGTTCTGCACCTACCAAACAAATATAAATTCCTTTCTTTTAGGTGAATTGTACATTTTGAAGTAGGACAGGTGCATACTATTTGGTACATTGACCTTTGACCTAGTTATTACATAATATGATATAATGTGATTTATCCCATATCACCTATGTGAAGTTCAATAATTGCTGATATGAATAAGATACAACTCATAGTTGAAAGAATTCATTTTATTTCAAAAGATGATTTTGATGGTGAAGCAAAAGTATGAAAACAATAGTTCAAACAGCTCAATGACATTTCTATACACATTCATATAAGACATAGGTTAGTACCTCATCAAATTGTTTTTCACAAGTGAGACTAAGTATATTTGTTACTTATACAGTCCCGAACTATTTCACAGATTATTGGAAAAATTAAGGTTTGCTATAGGTATAACGGTACCAATTGCGCAAGTCCAGGTGGGCGGAGCTTAAGGTGTATGGAACATTGTATTCAGAATTAAAGAACAAAACTAGCTGTGATTGGTGCATTATGTAAGACTTGTACTTTCTGTTTGGCTTAAAAAAAAGTTGAGCCTCTTGGCAACATGTGAGTTTGTGTTAATTTCTATCTAGATCATATTTTGTATTTTTTATGATTTTTTTAAAATATGGTACACATGACTGAAAATGTGCTTGTTGTGACTAGATAACTCTTACCCCTGTCTAGTTCCAGTAGAGTTATCTCTCTTAAATGCAATGGAGTACCTGGTTATGTCATTGTCAAATTGACAATCTAGCATTGTTCTATATGACAGCGTGTGACATGCATGCCCAAGTAGGACAGAAAGTATATTTATTTCACAAAACATTAGCATTGAGGTATATGGAAAAACAATTGGTACCGTGATACCTAAAGGAAAGAATAGCCTCACAGTGTTTCCATAGAAACGCATACATGTGGGCGGCATTTATGAACTCTACTAGTTTGATGTAGGAAAACAAATGTATGCTGAACACTTTTGGTCAAATATTGAAAGTTCTTTAAGAATAAAATGTATGAAATCTTTAGAAAATAGCACAAGATGGCTTTGGATGGGTACTTTTGATAACTATAGCTATGATAGATATAGGCTTGTGTTACCTGATGCCTTTATGTATGTGCTGTTACCTCCTAGATTGGAATGCATGCAACAAAATAAGTTATGTAAACATAATATAGTTGATTTTGGCCAAATATTGGCTATTGTACCTGCAAAAGATGAAAAAATCATGTGTACAAAAACAACTATCTTGTTCTTATAAGGCATGCCATAAACCAGGATAGAGAACATTCTAAGTACACTTGTAGATAGATCACTTGTACCATGTGGGATGTTCTGGCATGAGTAATTTTTAGGTAATTTATTAAGGATTTGGTATTCCTTCCCATTTTGATTTGAATTGTCCTGCTCTAATTGTCCCTTTTTTTTTTACACTCTCCTGCTTTGAAATTGTTCATGTAGTTAGTTCAGTTCTCTTGCATTCCCTTTTGTTGAAGTAGCAGTGAATACCAACAAACAAGAACAGTTTCCTTAAGTCAGCATTTCCCATTGGCACTTGTATAAGCCCAATTATAATCTACTATTGACTTTCAATTAATCCTATTTCTTTCTGTCAAGCTGCTCCTGTGGAATTTCCATGTTTGGTCCAACATTACAGAATGATAACCATTTTAGTCACACAGTGCATATTCATTCCATTCAAATCCACACTGTTCTTGAAACTTTGCATCCCATCGCAAGAATCCAAATTGGCATGAGATGATATCTGCATGGTTATGGAAGGCTGCACTCTACATGCCAGCATTGTAGAAAATATGAACTATGTGATATGAAAGAGCTGTGTCATCTTAGAAATTAAAATTACATGACTCTTGAGGTCTCCACTAAACATAGGAGTCTAAATGTTAGGTTCTCACTTTGTCAGTAATGTATTTTGAGATAATTTAATTGCAATGAAGTTAATACAGGTTGTTGATGAACTCATCTATATTACATGGATAATGTATTCAAGGTTACCACACCTTATGTATATCATTCAGTTATCTCCCTTACACCAGTCATAACATTTCAAGGAAATAAAATCTCACATTTTCTGTGACTGATTATGAAAATAAAGAGAAGATTTGTGAAGTATTATATTAGCCCTCAATCTTGATGCAAATGTAAGTAGAAGCAATTTGATAATTTCTCACAGTAAAGTTTACAAGTTTAAAAACTGATAAGGTATGTTCTGCTTGGCTCTGAGATAAGTTTCTCTCTATCTTATGCCAATTATTATTAAATTCTTATGTAGAAGAAATATACTTTATATGTATCTATATTATCTAAATTATTCACCCTTTTATATTAGATGGAAATGAACACAACTTCACTTGAAATTTGGGTTCTGTAAGGGATGTTATAGCACAGTTGCCTTTGGGCTGTCCTTGGACCTGTTGGGCCCTGCCCCATATATTTGTCCAAGGTAAGGTCATCAAACTTTCACTTCTCATTTTTCACATTGCTGATTTTGCCACCTTTAATTCCTTTATCATAAGCTACCTCTCCCTTTTAGATAAACACTTTCCTCTTGTTTTTAACTCCATTTGATGTGCTATACTTAGTGTTTATATTTGGCATTTTTCTGTATTTTATTCCCCTAATTTCACCTCCCAATCCAAACATAACCACTTAGAAGCTGCGATTTACTATATTTGGTGACTGACTGGCTTATTGAAACAATTTTATTCACATTACAAAGAAGGAAAGCTTACTATTTGTGTTACAAAGAGGATGGGTAGGTGGACCTTTGTGTGAGGACTGGTGGTTAGTGACCTCTTGTATCTGTAGATAGTGTAAAGTGGTCAAAGCTTATACTTTATAATAAGATTGGGTCATGTCCACCTGTCTCTGATGTTAAGTTCTGCACCTACCAAACAAATATAAATTCCTTTCTTTTAGGTGAATTGTACATTTTGAAGTAGGACAGGTGCATACTATTTGGTACATTGACCTTTGACCTAGTTATTACATAATATGATATAATGTGATTTATCCCATATCACCTATGTGAAGTTCAATAATTGCTGATATGAATAAGATACAACTCATAGTTGAAAGAATTCATTTTATTTCAAAAGATGATTTTGATGGTGAAGCAAAAGTATGAAAACAATAGTTCAAACAGCTCAATGACATTTCTATACACATTCATATAAGACATAGGTTAGTACCTCATCAAATTGTTTTTCACAAGTGAGACTAAGTATATTTGTTACTTATACAGTCCCGAACTATTTCACAGATTATTGGAAAAATTAAGGTTTGCTATAGGTATAACGGTACCAATTGCGCAAGTCCAGGTGGGCGGAGCTTAAGGTGTATGGAACATTGTATTCAGAATTAAAGAACAAAACTAGCTGTGATTGGTGCATTATGTAAGACTTGTACTTTCTGTTTGGCTTAAAAAAAAGTTGAGCCTCTTGGCAACATGTGAGTTTGTGTTAATTTCTATCTAGATCATATTTTGTATTTTTTATGATTTTTTTAAAATATGGTACACATGACTGAAAATGTGCTTGTTGTGACTAGATAACTCTTACCCCTGTCTAGTTCCAGTAGAGTTATCTCTCTTAAATGCAATGGAGTACCTGGTTATGTCATTGTCAAATTGACAATCTAGCATTGTTCTATATGACAGCGTGTGACATGCATGCCCAAGTAGGACAGAAAGTATATTTATTTCACAAAACATTAGCATTGAGGTATATGGAAAAACAATTGGTACCGTGATACCTAAAGGAAAGAATAGCCTCACAGTGTTTCCATAGAAACGCATACATGTGGGCGGCATTTATGAACTATACTAGTTTGATGTAGGAAAACAAATGTATGCTGAACACTTTTGGTCAAATATTGAAAGTTCTTTAAGAATAAAATGTATGAAATCTTTAGAAAATAGCACAAGATGGCTTTGGATGGGTACTTTTGATAACTATAGCTATGATAGATATAGGCTTGTGTTACCTGATGCCTTTATGTATGTGCTGTTACCTCCTAGATTGGAATGCATGCAACAAAATAAGTTATGTAAACATAATATAGTTGATTTTGGCCAAATATTGGCTATTGTACCTGCAAAAGATGAAAAAATCATGTGTACAAAAACAACTATCTTGTTCTTATAAGGCATGCCATAAACCAGGATAGAGAACATTCTAAGTACACTTGTAGATAGATCACTTGTACCATGTGGGATGTTCTGGCATGAGTAATTTTTAGGTAATTTATTAAGGATTTGGTATTCCTTCCCATTTTGATTTGAATTGTCCTGCTCTAATTGTCCCTTTTTTTTTTACACTCTCCTGCTTTGAAATTGTTCATGTAGTTAGTTCAGTTCTCTTGCATTCCCTTTTGTTGAAGTAGCAGTGAATACCAACAAACAAGAACAGTTTCCTTAAGTCAGCATTTCCCATTGGCACTTGTATAAGCCCAATTATAATCTACTATTGACTTTCAATTAATCCTATTTCTTTCTGTCAAGCTGCTCCTGTGGAATTTCCATGTTTGGTCCAACATTACAGAATGATAACCATTTTAGTCACACAGTGCATATTCATTCCATTCAAATCCACACTGTTCTTGAAACTTTGCATCCCATCGCAAGAATCCAAATTGGCATGAGATGATATCTGCATGGTTATGGAAGGCTGCACTCTACATGCCAGCATTGTAGAAAATATGAACTATGTGATATGAAAGAGCTGTGTCATCTTAGAAATTAAAATTACATGACTCTTGAGGTCTCCACTAAACATAGGAGTCTAAATGTTAGGTTCTCACTTTGTCAGTAATGTATTTTGAGATAATTTAATTGCAATGAAGTTAATACAGGTTGTTGATGAACTCATCTATATTACATGGATAATGTATTCAAGGTTACCACACCTTATGTATATCATTCAGTTATCTCCCTTACACCAGTCATAACATTTCAAGGAAATAAAATCTCACATTTTCTGTGACTGATTATGAAAATAAAGAGAAGATTTGTGAAGTATTATATTAGCCCTCAATCTTGATGCAAATGTAAGTAGAAGCAATTTGATAATTTCTCACAGTAAAGTTTACAAGTTTAAAAACTGATAAGGTATGTTCTGCTTGGCTCTGAGATAAGTTTCTCTCTATCTTATGCCAATTATTATTAAATTCTTATGTAGAAGAAATATACTTTATATGTATCTATATTATCTAAATTATTCACCCTTTTATATTAGATGGAAATGAACACAACTTCACTTGAAATTTGGGTTCTGTAAGGGATGTTATAGCACAGTTGCCTTTGGGCTGTCCTTGGACCTGTTGGGCCCTGCCCCATATATTTGTCCAAGGTAAGGTCATCAAACTTTCACTTCTCATTTTTCACATTGCTGATTTTGCCACCTTTAATTCCTTTATCATAAGCTACCTCTCCCTTTTAGATAAACACTTTCCTCTTGTTTTTAACTCCATTTGATGTGCTATACTTAGTGTTTATATTTGGCATTTTTCTGTATTTTATTCCCCTAATTTCACCTCCCAATCCAAACATAACCACTTAGAAGCTGCGATTTACTATATTTGGTGACTGACTGGCTTATTGAAACAATTTTATTCACATTACAAAGAAGGAAAGCTTACTATTTGTGTTACAAAGAGGATGGGTAGGTGGACCTTTGTGTGAGGACTGGTGGTTAGTGACCTCTTGTATCTGTAGATAGTGTAAAGTGGTCAAAGCTTATACTTTATAATAAGATTGGGTCATGTCCACCTGTCTCTGATGTTAAGTTCTGCACCTACCAAACAAATATAAATTCCTTTCTTTTAGGTGAATTGTACATTTTGAAGTAGGACAGGTGCATACTATTTGGTACATTGACCTTTGACCTAGTTATTACATAATATGATATAATGTGATTTATCCCATATCACCTATGTGAAGTTCAATAATTGCTGATATGAATAAGATACAACTCATAGTTGAAAGAATTCATTTTATTTCAAAAGATGATTTTGATGGTGAAGCAAAAGTATGAAAACAATAGTTCAAACAGCTCAATGACATTTCTATACACATTCATATAAGACATAGGTTAGTACCTCATCAAATTGTTTTTCACAAGTGAGACTAAGTATATTTGTTACTTATACAGTCCCGAACTATTTCACAGATTATTGGAAAAATTAAGGTTTGCTATAGGTATAACGGTACCAATTGCGCAAGTCCAGGTGGGCGGAGCTTAAGGTGTATGGAACATTGTATTCAGAATTAAAGAACAAAACTAGCTGTGATTGGTGCATTATGTAAGACTTGTACTTTCTGTTTGGCTTAAAAAAAAGTTGAGCCTCTTGGCAACATGTGAGTTTGTGTTAATTTCTATCTAGATCATATTTTGTATTTTTTATGATTTTTTTAAAATATGGTACACATGACTGAAAATGTGCTTGTTGTGACTAGATAACTCTTACCCCTGTCTAGTTCCAGTAGAGTTATCTCTCTTAAATGCAATGGAGTACCTGGTTATGTCATTGTCAAATTGACAATCTAGCATTGTTCTATATGACAGCGTGTGACATGCATGCCCAAGTAGGACAGAAAGTATATTTATTTCACAAAACATTAGCATTGAGGTATATGGAAAAACAATTGGTACCGTGATACCTTAAGAAATCTACTTCTTAGTGATATCTCTCATTACTTTGGAAACATGAGTTATTTTAGTAAGGATCAGAAATGACAATGATATATTCCCTCGTACTCTTTTAACGAGCTTTCATCAGACCAACCCTGGTTGTAAGATTGTATTGTACGTCACCCATTTTGACGCACCTCACAGACGTGTATCTTTTCCTGTGATACTCTTGTACATAAGCTCCCGCGAAAATAAAATATTTCAGAGCAACATCAATAGCACATAAAAATAGTTTATCGGTAAAATGACATTAAGAAATTAAGCATTCCTTAAAGGTGTTCTTATTCTTATCACGATCTTCATTTTGGAACATATTTTGCCGCAAAAACCGAAATAATCAAACTGTGGAAAATCATGATCGTATCATGATACAAATGTTTACTTGCGATTAGAAAGATTAAATTTAGTGAACAATTGTTTTCCACTGCTTAATTTGCATTGTTAATGTACAGAACCTCAACATTTGAATGTATTTATATATAAAAAACCACCAAAACACCAGCTTTAAAACTGGTTTGCATCCTTTAAAACTTTTGTCTCTAAAAGTGGAAATAATCAGAGGCAAAAGATGTTACAGGAGATTTTACTTTTATCTATTGTAATTCTTACCATTATCAAATCAATTAAAATTAATAATTTGGTTTAAGAATTTCAAATATATAAATAAAGCACCCTTGGGTCCTAATTATTCAGCTGCTCTTTGTCACATTAAAGATTTTTTAACAAAAGGTTTAAATAATTTTTTTAAATATGATTGTAGTGACGCATTATTCTGACTTGTTAATTGTGCTGTTCTTTGCAATATGAAAGTAGTTTAGTGAACTATCTATGATCAAAGAAAGAGAAAGGCCACCTTTCTTCCGAATGTTAATACTCTGACACATCAGCTGCTGTAATTTAATTTGAATGCTATTTTAAATAAGACGCCCAAACATGCCGTAAAGTGGTATAACCTCTTGTTGTTAGGGTCAGGGGAGTAGTCGTATTGTAAGAAATTAAGTTGTCACAGCGCCATCTGTTGTCATAATGAGGCATTATTTTATTCTAACTTCCTTGATTCTAACTTGCAACGTGCTTGATGCTACATTATAGTCATGATTTTGGAAGGTGCAATTTGTGTAACTTGTGATATAGCAAGTTTATAAATGAAATGTTAAAACTTGTAATAACTGACAAAGCATTTGCCTTACGACGACAAACTTCAGAATCAATTCATTAGTTGGCAAAATGCAAGATACAATGAAGCAGAAGGAAAGTAGATGTAAGCACTTGCAAGCAGCCATTTACAGTTTGCATCAAGGAAGAATAGAAAATTCATGACTAGAATTATGAATGTAGCACTTGCAAGCAGCCATTGACACTAATGCAGAAGGAAAATAGCAACTTGCAAACTGCCACGTACACTGTGCATCAATGAAGAATACAATATAGATTGATAGAATTATGAAAGTAGCACTTGCAATCAGCCATTTACAATGGATCATCAAGGAAGATTAGAAAATACATGCATAGAATTATGGCGGTAATCCCCCTCCGTAAATAATCGCTATCTGCATATGAGTGAATGTACTCGAGTGTTTTCGATGGACCTGAAAGTTTTAGCGTATGTGTATCATCTGACCTTTCTACCGCATAACTGGAAAAGATAAAAGATTTTTGTTTTAAATTGGCATGCCGTCGCAAGTTTCAAACCCGCGACCTCTTGTTTGACAGTCGTGACAGACAGAAAGACACATATGGGTGTTTATTTATAAGACTATGTTAATTACCCGTCCTAAGACGGGCAACAAAAAGAAATAAAAAAGAACAAATAGGTTGAGCAGTTTAAAAGAAAGTTGGAACATAAAGATAAGAAAAAAGTATTTAAAAAATTGGCATGCCGCCCCGACCTCATGTTTGGCAAAGAGAACATACATAAAGAAATACAAATGTGTTTATATATAAGATAATACTGATGGAGATATTCTAAATTTAATTCACAGCTATATACGTGTCGTCCTGGCCAGTTAGATTCTGTGAAATTAACAGAATACTTTGACGACCGGACGAGTCCTATTCTGTGAAATTCATAATTTTATAATTTACAAACAGAAGAGTGGCATATTTTCGTGATGTTTTGATCTTTCCTCTTTGTCTTCATTTTGACTTGTTTAAGAACACACCATCGCTAGTAGTATGAAAATAGTGGATTTGTATTTGTTACAGAAATAGGTAAAATCCTTCTTTATCCCGATGACTTTGTCCTCACATCACACGCCTTAGAATTTGGACACACGATTATAATCCGCAAGGTTCCAACCGGCGCCAATGTCAGAATAACGTCGTGCGGGGTAGAAGACATCAGCTTCGAACAGTAACCAAACAAAACCGCTGTTATCATGTTACTACACGTATCTGAGATTTTCCGTCAGCGTGACAAGTACACACACAAGTACGGCGCGGATACGACGCAGATGCAGCGCTGATATGACGCAATTACAACGCTAGTACTACACAAATACATACGTCCACGTCTACGTTGAAATACACGTCCACGAGCAGCAACAACGCTCGCATAAACAAACCGACCGCTATTATTGAAGCTCGAACGAGCACACCAACCGGCTAAAACATGATCGGTGGATTGACCAATTTGTGAGCTAGCTGTTCAAGCTCTTCCCCGATTTCATTTACAATGCCCTCTGCCATCTGTTTTGCCTTCTTTTTCCATTTCGTTGTTCAGCAAAATACTGTAGGAATTTTACAATCGACCTCCGTGCATTGCTGAATTCATTGCAAGTATTATGAGCTTAGTTAATGGCTCTAAACGATTGTCTTCCATTTCTGATATTCTTTTATCCATATCAAATATTTTTAGTTCCCTATCCACATCACTGACTGAATGCTCTCTCACGTATGGACTTTGGGTCTTCTTTTGCCGGTATCAGACAGTTGTATGGATTTAATACTATAAATTATAGGCTATAGATCGTTTTGGTTGATGCCAAATGTTTTTACAGCTGTGCAATATTAGAGAGCATTCCAGATCTATTATAATCTGATTCAGCTGAGTCTATATATTTCTTGGACTTCATGTGCAGGAATGGAACCGAGCAGGAATTGTATTTCTGCAATAATCTGAGGTAGTGCGGTCTGCTTGTTTTCTTGGCATTTATTTACTTTTAGTGATCTAAAAGGAAGTTACTCCATTTTTACTACATGTAAATCCACTTCCTATTTTGACTTGCCTCGGTTCCATATCCGTTCTCGAAGTCGCAGAGGGTTTCCGTCTCCGTCAATACGGTGTCGTACTCAACTATGCTAAACTTTTAATCTTCGATAGCCATCGAGAATAGCTTAGCAATTGTGCGGAAACTGCTTTTTGCTGCCGCGATATGTTCTGAATAGACATGTATAAATGCAGCCGTCACGAGATTATTTTATCAGCACCGCCAAGCAAGCCGGTTACGATTGATATGGCTCATACATCAATTTCGATTGGTGTGCCTACAACAGCTGCTGTGGTTGCGATTCCCGCCTCACCCAAACCAACGGTGATTCCCGCGTAGATTCCGCAAATAGCGTATAAAACTAAACACATACGTTTGTATTTCACTAGTAGCGCGATTTTCTTTATCATCATGCAGTTGTTGTTCCGCTTCGATTATTTTTTCGCGTCGGTAACTTTAATGATCTATCATGATGTTTCTATTAATAATGCCATCGTGGAGAAACTTGCTCGCCAGACTTACCATATCCACAAGAACACTATGTCATCATTCAAGGGTGGTCTTGAAACTCGCGTATTTAGACTACAAGAACCGCCTTAAATACTAAATTATGTTGACTTCATTTATTACTGTCAGCGTGTTTTTGATTGTAACTGCATGATGTTTGTTTTCGCAATCTTGTCGTTGTATATGTTTAGTATATGTTACCTAATATCAAAAAGCGCTTTAAAAATTAGACGCTGTATCAAGTTCACATTATTATTATTATTATTATTGATATTATACACTATCGCGTCGCTCTGAAAAATATTTCGCCAGAATTTTGTATATTTTCTTAATTAAGTATATAACAAACGGGTATTTTAAAATAAGTAAGACAAAACTCATGTGGCAATATCATTTAAGTGTGAAGTTACTTACTGGAGTGTACGGAATACTATGACCGTCTTGATCTCATTAACCTTGCCCTTTGACACTTGCCTTTGCAAGTGTGGTTTTACATGTACTTTTGTATTCGTTTAAAGTCTTAAAATAATATATTTATTGTTTCTGTGTTTTCTGTTATTAAATATGTCAAATGTCTACAAAACGTTAATATTTACTTAATCAAAGATGAAGTCAAACGTACGATTATTGGACACTCATCAAACAGATATATCGATTCACATTTCGACTTTCTGACCAAAATTGTATCTTTCGAACAAATAATTATCCGGACGAAATGTCTGTTTCGTAGTGGTTCTGATAGCCCACATTTAACTGTATTTTGTTTATGAGGTCATCAATACGTATATGCCAAATGCTTCAGCAAGGTGGCTTTTCGAATTGGAGTGGACTACTTGTAAAAACATCATTCACCGCACAGTGTATTTTTTTACAGCCATACTAATACGAGAAGATAGCTTGTGAATATCATAATTATCAGATGATATATATTGTGGAACAAGTATTAGTACAACTAATTTAGATATGATTCAATCCAATTTCTACCATGTACATTTTATGCATACTGTTATACGTGAAACTTGATGAATGTTTTACACTTCCGTAGGACAGACTGCTTAAATAATGCAAGATGTACATTGTTTCTCCATTTCCTTTGGAGTGATTCCATAAATAATAATTACTTTGGCTTTGATTTCCACTTTCACTTTGTTGTTCTAGCTTTTGAGGACTGACGACTTCAAGATCAATTTCGTCCGATTCATAGCTAGAAAAATAAATATTTGTTTTTAGATTTCTTTATAACTAATAAAACAAATAACAGGATCTGTCACATTTAAAGCTGTGTTTTACCATCCAAGGCAATAAAGTGACTTTTAATGTCTGGTATATGCAAAAAATAGGTTTCTTTTCCTTGAGGTTTCTTTATAACAACCTTAAGAATGTGATTGTAAGAATGTGATTGTTGACGACAGGTCATCGCTTAATAAAGTTAATCGTCGTAGATACAGTGTGATATCTGTTCACGTGTTATGTTAACGCGTCTTTGAACTCGTGTAGCATCAATTACAGAAAATAATCCTACGTTAGGTTTATCTCCAACTGTTATGATTCAGCACCTACGAGAAAAAGATCCGGTAAATTATTACAGCAAATACATCAAGTACCACAACGTTATCAAAAGATATGCTTTTATTCAGACGACATTTTACTACCAAAAATTTTCACCACTGTGCAAATGGTACTATCATACTAAGAAGAGATAACGCACTGTGAGGACTCACTCTGAACGTTATCGACCTTTTTTATCTAAGAAAATAAATCGGATGCAAACAGTAGCCATTTTGAATTTCCCCCATGCCTGTTTTTGTGGTTTCTACGTGATAATGACCTTACTAACGTCACACCGATTTGAAGACGTATCATCACTAATAGCAACGTAAGTAATAGTTCAGGCTACAGAAGCTGCATGGGTTCTTCAATTTATCTTATTTCGAAAATTTCAGTAAATTAAATTAAAAATTGAAGAATAGGTATTTCATCAACGGTGGACCGGCGTGAATGCTATTTTCAATGAATATCTTTCATGTGAGAATCCGTTCTTCGTACCTAGCTACAGTTACTTCTGTGTCTCTTTCAATGAGTCGAAGTTATTCGGCTTGCACTGAAAAAAGACTATGTTATGAGATTATGAAACCTCCATTATAACGAGTGGCTATTTTAAGCTGCTTTCAAGATAGTGATTGTTATTACGTCATAATAACTTAATTGACGTCACATCGACTAGATGACTTATCATCACTAGTGGCAACATAACATATTATCACTATAGGAACCTAATGATTTCTTCAATTCATCCAAAGCTTTATTCGCAGTCCCAATGACGATGATGTTTTCCTGCATAGCCTATAGAAGCCATAACTAAATTGACTGATGGACAAATGCCATTAGCTATAGAAACCATAAAAGAGACGAAAAAGGACTGCGGAGAAATGTAAAAAAGCAGAATAAATACGAGGAACTTTTGCTTAAAAAGCCCATCTAACGGCTACCAATATTGCTTCTTATCCAAGGAACAGTTTTGGCTTGGTATCCCGTTTCGATAAAACTATGATGTACACTAACTTGGTCCTTCAATCCGCTGCTTCAAAATTCAAACCTTTTGTGACCTTACAGTGACCAAACTTTTTATATGTCGCTCAGACATATTAGTTATTAAAAATTTGTAGGGCATCTACAACGTGCACTATGTGCTAGAATTTTTACGATTGTAATTTTACAACTTGTTTTGATTTAACCCAATTGCGCAGGTGGCTAACACATTATTGGCATTTTTTATTGTCCATTTGTACAACTAGACTAAATTTTACTAAGTACGGGCAGGCGTTCTTGGGAGTGCACGACATCCATGGCTGGCTTGCCGAGTTCCTTGCCCTCTTGCCTCTCTCGGATATCGTATAACGGCGGAGATGTGGGACAATTTCCACCCGCCTAAAAGCTAGGTGTCCCGATGTGACGTTATCGTTGCGACCAATCGCAACGGGCGTTACATAATGCTTGGGTCGACACCTAATACAGTCAATAACGTCTGAAATCAATTCATTGTTAACATGAGTGTGTGTTGGGCCCATTCCCACCCATGAAAGCCCTTCATTCAGGTCGTTAGAGACATATTGTCATACGACCTGACGGCTAAATTAGCAGTGCTCCTTGAGTACATAAACGCCTGGGGGATGTGGCACCAATTCGTTCCCCCAGGAACATTTAGCATCCCACTTTGCGGGAATAAACCCATCGCACATACCCTTTTGGGCGCACGCGACGCAAATCCAAGTAATCAATCAATCAGTTTCATAGTTTGCATAGGGTTAGAATTTTAAAGAAAAGAATTTATCTGGCTTCCCTCACGGGTTATACTGGCTTTTTAAAAAAGACCATTTATATCTAAGGCATAGTTCAAAGAACCTTTAATTCTATTTATGTTGGTGTATGATTGATGAGTGTAATATGGGTTATAGAATATACAGCTCGGCCTTACTCCAGATGTGCACCTTTCAAAAAAGTGCTAGCTCCACTTGGTCATTCTCACTTCCTGAACTTCAGCGGTAAATTGTATAAAAAAGAGCCGATAACTTTTTTTACATTTTGTACAGTTGGTAATTCATTCATTGCACTTTCAGAAGCTCCATTGTCTAGTCTGGCAAAATTCATTTTCTCTATTTTATAGCTGCTACGGAATAGTGTACTTTAGACTAATTCAGGCTGATTTTTTTAGCACAAGGGAGCAGTCATTTTAGTTTAGCGTGTGCTTAGATCATGTAAATTTCCAAAAGTACAATATCCAGAGAAATGTCAGCCACATTACATTAAAGTAGCATAGAGGTATGCCAACATTCTCTCCACTGTGTATGTTTTAAATGCAAAAACAACTTCACCTTACATACGTCACTCTCTCAAAAGTACATACTAATTGGTGAGACTATGATGTTTTACTGCATAGCCTATAAAACCATAACTAATTTGACTGACAGATGGACAACAGCCATTAGCTATAGAAACCATAACTGATTTGACTGGCTGATGGATAAATGCCATTAACTATAGAAACCATAACTGATTTGACTGGCTGATTGGTAAATACCATTAGCTATAGAAACCATAACTGATTTGACTGGCTGATGGACATCTGCTATTAGCTATAGAAACCATAACTGATTTGACTGGCTGATTGATAAATGCCATTAGCTATAGAAACCATTACTGATTTTACTGGCTGATAGATAACTGCCAATTACCTATAGAAACCATAACTGATTTGACTGGCTGATGGATAAATGCCATTAGCTATAGAAACCATTACTGATTTTACTGGCTGATAGATAACTGCCAATTACCTATAGAAACCATAACTGATCTGACTGGTTGATGAATAAATACCATTAGCTATAGAAACCGTAACTGATTTGACTAGCTGATGGATAGATATCATTAGCAACACTCGTGATGAGACCCATTCAAGAAATCCGATGCGTTATATATTGTAGCTTTTCGTGAATCGATATTCAAGTTTGAAACGGGAAAGAATAAACGCAACAGGAAACATTTTTTAAATAAACTTTACGTGAAATCTATGCAGATTAGCAATGTTTGTATATAATCAAGGAAACACACATAGACACAAAACTCGTTGTATATAATCAAGGAAACACACATAGACACAAAACTCGTTGTATATGATCAAGGAAACACACTTAGACACAAAACTCGTATATAATCAAAGTGTCACGTTATAAGTAAGGAACAATAGCCAGATTGCAACATGTATATGCTAGACCATGAGGCTAAATATTCGCTCCATAAATGTTGCGAGTGTCAGCCTTGCGAACAATGAGTGTCAACGCGATGTGTACACATCTGGCCGTCCGGCTTATGTTACGATAGTGTAAGCCGACATCAAAAGGACTGGTGGGAAGCCAGTTTTATATAACATGGCCATATGAACTTGTTACTGGCGCCTTATTTGGCTGCGTGCGATTCACAGGTAAGTGGCATTAATTGCCGGTGTTGGGCTCAAAGGAACATCAAGTGGGGGTCGTAAATCCACCCTTGACAGATTGCCGGGGAGGGGGTAATGTCTGCTAATTATGTAGACCATGGGTGAATCGACATCCACTCGGAATTGAGCAAGGCGTGGCCACCATTGGAATCGCATGTTTAAATCTAGTGTCTTGAAACTAAACGTCAGTAGTCGCTAAACCATATTGCGGGAATTATATAAGGAATTTATAAGCTACTCCGACGTCATTCGAAATTGGCGGGAAACATTGTTATTCTGGGAATTACAAAGGAGCTTCAGACAGGAAGATTTTAGGGACCGGAGGAGCTGTAGGAGACAGAGAAGGGAAATACCCTTGTACAGTTGGTCCCGAGTCTGTGGGAGACAAGAAAAGGAGAGAACGGAAGTGGAGGAAGTGGAAAGGTGAAGGACGTGGTTGTTGGACTGGAGGGGTACTGGGTACCAGTCAAGAAATACTACAGATGAATAGAAACACAGGACAGGAGGAAAATCTATCACACTAAGTCAGATGATGAAACAGGCCGTCACTTGGTCGAGTGAAAGACGAGTGATAAGGTTTTGAATATTGAAATTCATTTGAGGAAGGACTATCTGTTATTGAATGGCATTAAATTTGTTGTTGATTTGAATTTCACCGTTTGTGTATTCAGTAATTTAACTGTCGGCATCGCTGACTGGGGGCTCGGAGCTTTGCATCTCTATCACTACTTCAATTTGTAACAAAAACGAGCCAGGGTTGGTCTTCTGTAATAATTAAAGATAATACTTGGAGTACCCCACCCCAACCTAAGGTAGTCTACGATACCTTTACATGGTGGCTCGTCCGGGATCTGAATTAGACATAAATATTATCTTTACGATCAAAAGTTTATTTGTTAGGAAGTAGTAGTGAACAGTGTGAGATATTTTCCATCCTGTGTATTTGAATTTGTTCGATTTTTCATCTTGTGTATATTATATTTTGATATTTGCATGCTTGGTAGATTTTGATTACTTTCAGTAATTGTGAAGCAAATATCGAGCAAATATCTTACCTGAGCGAAGTTAATTGGTTCGACAGGTAAGTATTTGGTTAGAAACGTTAACATCTGTCAATTGGTTAGTAAGCTGAGACAAGGCATCACTTATTGTTAGTATAATAATAACATGGCTACTGAAAGACAGATGGTTAAGGAATTCCGTGCCATGAGCGTGGAAGATTTCGGCTACGAGGGAGATCGCCTGGCGGCGTTCATAGAAGAACGCATAAAAGGATGGAAGGCGGCAAAAGCCGCCGAAAGAGAAACCCAGAAAGAGCTGGAGCTGGCCCGGATATCCGCCAAAAGAGAAACCCAGAAAGAGCTGGAGCTGGCCAGGATATCAGCGGCCACAAAAGAACGAGAGCTCCCTCACGCTCTCGAAACGGAAAAGGTAAGGGTAGAAGCTAGAGGTAACGATAGGGACGACTTCCATACGATCCCTGGGGGAAGCGTACGACCATTCATCGACCACCGAATGGTGCAGATAAGTATGCCACGATTCAATGACAAAGACGAGTCCATTGACGATTTTCTCGTGCAATTTGAGAAGCTCGCGGCCGCTCACAAAATTTCGCCTCAACATTGGGCGATCAACGTCTCAACCTTTTTGCAAGGTGCAGCTCGGGAAGTTTACCACAACTTAGCTGCCGACGAGGCTGATGACTACAATGCGCTCAAGAAGGCCCTTCTTTGCCATTATCGGCTGACTGCCGAAACATACCGTAAACTTTTTCGGGACTCGACGAAAAATACAACGGAGTCCCACTCTCAATTCCACACCCGCGTTCGAGGGTTATTTGAGAAGTGGATGAAGATGGCCGACGACGAAAGATCGTACCACGGGTTACGAGAGGTCATCCTCAAGGAGCATGTCCTGAGTACGTACCTTCGCGAGTTGACCGTCTTTCTAGCAGAGAGAGAACACCGGACGCTTGAAGAAATCTCTAGCATGGTGGAGAGGTATGAGCAGGCACACTCGACGAGTGGAGGTTCCGGGGGCGCGGACGACCCCGACCCACTGAGTCGCGCCGTGTGGGGGAGGGAGAGCCGGCTGTCCGTAACCGTCAGGGCGACGGGAAGGTCGGAGGGGAATCCTTAATTAAGGATGCTACCCATAGACCCGAACAGGTCTCACCCACGAAAACCGAACTTGCAGGTCCGCGAGGGCCGCCGACGTGTTTCAACTGCAAGCTCCCGGGGCATTTTGCCAAGAACTGTCCCAAGGGCAGGCCGACCCAGGTGAATGTCGTTGCTAGAAAGGAGTGCGAGCCGGAGGCAAGCTGTAAACCAGCAATTCTTGCGTCCACAACTGTCAACGGAGAAAGTGTCACCATCTTGCACGAGACTGGGTGTAACGTTCCAGCCCTTGTCGACAAGAAATACGTGAAGCCTGAGGACTACACAGGAGAGGTTATTGAAGTCCAGTACGCGAACAGCACGCGTGACTCGTTGCCAGTGGCTGTTATTGACCTCGATTCACCGTACGTGAAGGGGCAAATTGAAGCTGCGTGCTTGGCTGGACTGTCACATGACGTCATACTGGGATGTCGTTATGTGTTGCCACAACCGAATCCCGAAACCTGCACACCGATGCCGGTGAGTGCTGTGGAAACCAGGACCAAGAGTCGACAGACGAAACCGACTCCGATGGAAGTTACGTCGACACCGGTCAGTAACGTACTTCCGGCCGAATTGAGGCAGCTTCAGGAAGATGACGCATCTCTATGCAGTTGCACAAATACGCTGCAGAGGAAACTCCGAAGGAAACTCCGAATAGCTCTGTGAAGTTCGCGTACAAGAAAGGGATCTTGTATTGCCACGCCAGGAAAAGCAGCGAACACTTTAAGTAAGTCGTCCTGCCGAAAGAGAAGCGAGGTGAAATGTTAAAACTCGCGCACAAAAGTCTCATGGGAGGACACATGGGAATTGCCAAGACGCGTGACCATCTTATCAAAAAAAATTTACTGGCCGGGCGTCCAGAGTTATGTCAAGCGGTTCTGTCTCTCCTGTGACAAGTGTCAGAGAATATCACTGAAAACGGATCATCGATCCGTCCCTTTGGGGAGTACCCCCCTTATCGATGAACCATTTCGACGCGTCGCGATGGACTTAATTGGACCGATAAAACCCGTCTCGTCGCACGGAAATCGGTATGTTCTAACGGTCGTAGATTACGCTACACGTTATCCGGATGCCGTCGCGTTGCGTAATACTGATTCGGAAACTGTCGGGGAAGCGCTGTTTGGGATTTGGTCAAGAGTCGGAGTACCCGATGAGATCATGACCGATCAAGGGACACAATTTATGAGTCGCATGATGGCAGAGGTACACCGACTGATGTCGATTAAACACCTCACGACTACACCGTATCACCCCCAATGTAACTGACTGGTCGAACGGTTTAACGGGACATTGAAGAACACTCTCAAGAAGCTGTGCGAAGGCAGCCCCAAAGATTGGGATCGGTATATTCCTGCAATGCTTTTCGCATATCGGGAAGTACCCCAAGCGAGTTTAGGGTTTTCTCCCTTTGAACTCTTGTACGGGAGGACCGTACGTGGCCCAATCGCCGTACTGATACAGCTGTGGACGGATGATCACGCTGTCCGAAGAGGTACGTACTACCTATCAGTACGTCGCGGATTTACGAAACAAACTGGAGGAAGTTTGTTCACTCGCACAGGAGAACCTCAAGCGAGCGAAGGCGCGTCAAGCGAAGTATTACAACAAGCGAAACCACGCCAGTATGACGTAGGCGACAAGGTGTTGTTGCTGTTGCCCCAAGAACACAGCACGTTGCAAGTTTCTTGGAGGGGGCCGTACGTCGTAACCGGGAAAGTCGGAGGTCAAACCTATCGGATACGACTACCAACTAAGGAGAAGCTATACCATGCCAATCTTCTTAAGCGATACCGGGAAATGGAGACAGCCAGCGATTTTGTCGCCTCCACGATCGTCACCGAGGACGCCGAAGGCGACACGGAAGGGGAGAATACTGTTCCGAGCTGTCCGTTAACGAGGGCTGAGACCCCCTCGGACGTGGAGTGCGACCACATGTTGCCTACGGTACAGCAGGAAGAGATAGAGACGTTGCTGGCCGGGTATTCCGATGTGTTTACGGAAATACCCGGGAGAACGTCACTTGTCGAGTTCGGGTTAAAGCTGGTGGACGAACGGCCAGTCCAGCTAAAACCCTACGCAAAACGTCACGTCGCAAGGGAGGAGATCGAGCAGATGATTGCTCTGGGAGTATTCGAGCCCGCCGACTCTCCGTACAGCTCTCCGGTGGTCCTAGTGCAGAAGAAGGATGGCACACATCGGTTTTGTGTCAACTACCGGAAGCTGAATCAGGTGACGACATTCAAGTGGAGACGCTACCTGACCCAGAACATATTTTCACTTCTGTCCCGAAGGCGGAATTTTTCTCAAAGTTGGATTTGTCCAAGGGATATTGGCAACTCCCTTTGAGAAAGGATGACAGGGCAAAGCTCGCTTTTGCTATTCCCGATGGGACATACCAAGGGTAGGTCATGCCATTCGGAGTCCAGAATGCGCCCAGCATCTTCACCAGAATGATGCGGAAGTTGTTTGGAGCCCTTGCGCGATAGGGGTGTCCACAACTTCATGGATGATCTCTTGCTAGCCACGGCCACGTCATGAGGGATTCACGGCTCGCCCTTCCAAATGTCACCTGGAGTTCCGAACCTTGGACTATTTGGGACACAGTCAAAGTCAAAGTCAAAGGTGGAGCAGCTGAGAAACACAGCACGGCCCACCACGAAAACTGAGGTGAGATCATTCCTGAGATTGGTTGGGTATTACCGGAGGTATGTGGCCAATTTCAGTGCGATCGCGAGGCCATTGTCTGACCTGACCAAGAAACGGGCCCCCGGGTAAAGTTATTTGGATGGATGCGTGCGAGCACGCTTTCCAAACGCTAAAGGATAGGTTTACATCCGACGCGGTTGTCCGTCTACCAGATCTGTCCAAAGACTTCGTGCTTCGCACTGACGCATGCGACACGGGACTGGGAGCAGTACTGTTACAAGAGCACGAGGGGACGCTTTTCCCTGTCGCGTACGGCAGTCGGAAATTGTCTGCTGCCGAGAAGAACTACTCCGTATCGGAGAGGGAATGCGGCGGAATCGTATTCGGAATATCACGGTTCGATCGGTACTTGTACGGGCGCAAGTTCATATTGGAAACTGACCACCAACCCCTCGCCGATCTCGCGCAGGCGAAATTGTCGAATGGATGCTTGATGCGATGGTCTCTGTTCTTACAGCAGTACCAGATGTAGATCAGGTACGTGAAAGGAACAGAGAACGTAGACGCTGATTTCATGAGTAGGAGTGCTGGAATGGCATGGATCGCTCTGTAAATAACCGTATGGTGTGTATATATTCGTGTCCGTAGTCAGCGTCTAGCGTCGTTATGATTTTTTTTCTTTTATTGCGTGTGTAATGCACATTTGCATTTGGAGCAAATTTGGGGGAATAAAATCCCGATTTTATTCTCAAGCGTGGGGGTGTGTGTAACGTTATACGTAAGGAACAATAGCCAGATTGCAACATGTATATGCTAGACCATGAGGCTAAATATTCGCTCCATAAATGTTGCGAGTGTCAGCCTTGCGAACAATGAGTGTCAACGCAATGTGTACACATCTGGCCGTCCGGCTTATGTTACGATAGTGTAAACCGACATCAAAAGGACTGGTGGGAAGCCAGTTTTATATAACATGGCCATATGAACTTGTTGCTGGCGCCTTATTTGGCTGTGTGCGATTCACAGGTAAGTGGCATTAATTGCCGGTGTTGGGCTCAAAGGAACATCAAGTGGGGGTCGTAAATCCACCCTTGACAGATTGCCGGGGAGGGGGTAATGTCTGCTAATTATGTAGACCATGGGTGAATCGACATCCACTCGGAATTGAGCAAGGCGTGGCCACCATTGGAATCGCATGTTTAAATCTAGTATCTTGAAACTAAACGTCAGTAGTCGCTAAACCATCTTGCGGGAATTCTATAAGGAAGTTATAAGCTACCCGACGTCATTCGAAATTGGCGGGAAACATTGTTATTCTGGGAATTACAAAGGAGCTTCAGACAGGAAGATTTTAGGGACCGGAGGAGCTGTAGGAAACAGAGAAGGGAAATACCCTTGTACAGTTGGTCCCGAGTCTCTGTGAGACAAAAAATGGAGAGAACGGAAGTGGAGGAAGTGGAAGGGTGAAGGACGTGGTTGTTGGACTGGAGGGGTACTGGATACCAGTCAAGAAATACTACAGATGAATAGAAACACAGGACAGGAAGAAACTCTATCACACTAAGTCAGATGATGAAACAGGTCGTCACTTGGTCGGGTGAAAGACGAGTGATAAGGTTTTGAATATTGAATTTCATTTGAGGAAGGACTATCTGTTATTGAATGGCATTAAATTTGTTGTTTATTTGAATTTCACTTTTTGTGTATTCAGTAATTTAACTGTCGGCATCGCTGACTAGGGGCTCGGAGCTTTGCATCTCTATCACTACTTCAATTTCTAACAAAAACGAGCCAGGGTGAGTCTTCTGTAATATTTAATGATAATGCTGGGAGCATCCCAACCTAAGGTAGTCTACGAGACCTTTACACAAGGAAACACACATAGACACAAAACTCGTTGTATATAATCTAGGAAACACACATGGACACAAAACTCCTTGTATATCATCAAGGAAACACACATAGACACAAAATTCCTTATATATCATCAAGGAAACACGCACAGACACAAAACTCGTTGAAAGAATTTAGAAGTAGGAAGATACAATTTTTCTGTTTAGAACTGAACTTAAAATCTCAAACAATAACCTCGACATACGCACTTTCTATCAACATAGAAATAAAAAAAAAACAGTCGATAGATAATATCTGTGTGAATTCAGGTAAACAAAATCATACCGGAACTTACTTTAAAGAGGACGGAAATGGATTTATAGAAAGCAGTCATTCTTTAAATCACTGAATAATAATCATTAATCATCGCGATAAAGAATAACATTCATGCTTGCGGGTGGGTGGGTGCTACTTCATAATCTATCTTTCTTTCGTGAAGTGTCCCCCCCCCCCATCTGCCCAAGGCAGCGAACGATTACTTTCTTTAACTCCATCAGAGTACTAAATATGTTAAAGAAGAGACCCTTGATAATACATGTAGAGAATTATGTATGTCTTTCATATTGTAATTGCTGGAAAATAAGGTCATCGATGTGATGATTGCATGACGCACAAAGACAACGCTTTTAAACTTAGCTGAATGAGGGATCACCTTAAAATAATCAGTTGTAAACCTGCAATATTCCAAATATTGACAAGCGCAATAAATGTAAAGGAATATTTAGAGTGCAAACATTCGCAACAAAAGGATTGGTATACTGTGTGTGTCGTGATGACTTTTACATAATTGACGCATGCGTATCATTTGACCTTTGTATCGATTTCTTGGAAATGAAAATGAGTCAGTTCATTTGGAATATACACGTGGACGAATTGCCGTTCAGCTCACAGTTATATACCTGAAACCTGATGAGAAGTATTCATTGATGTGAAAGAATAAGTTGACTGGGTTGTTTTTCTTCCTGAAAGTCGTTTCATAAAAACCTATTTTATTAATACACTTTGAGCACGCTCGTTACAAAGATATTTCGGTAAGTGCACTAGATTTTTTTTATATGTGTCTGTTTACGTATATGTATGTGTATGTGTGTGTGTTTTGTGTTGGATCATAACTTTAAAATGATCAAAAGAAAATTAACTAATTTTCACCAATTGTCACATCGTTGTTCTCTTTGCCATAATTTTCAATTTGATTTGGAATATGACAACGTCATCTGCTTATTATTTAGTTCGAAGTCACGTCTACCGTCATCGAAAATATAAACCACTCCGTTTAAAACTATATGTGCATTCATGTGTTTCTGTAAATATTTAATAATAAAATAGGGGTATGTAATAACATACACACACACACACAAGTTTATATAAAATGTCAAACGCTCCAATCTTCTCTTAGTTTGAGCGTTTATTTGAATGCAGTACTTTTCTCGTAGAAAACCACAAACCGTGTAGTGTTTGATGAAGGAACAATTTCAATACGAGAAGCTAGCCGAAAACTGGAAGTATTAATGCATTCACTTCGGATATTTAATGGTAAAATACAATCTAATTTGTCCTTACATGAATTGGCTAAGTATGTGCATTAGTTTCCGTGACACTAGTGTATGCATGCGAAGCGTGGACTGTGTACAAACGACATGCCAACAGAGGCGTAGCTAAGGGGGTGGGGTGGGGCAGGGGGGTACATATGTCCCCGGGCGCCAAGGTACAGGGGCGCCAAAATGAGGCTTACAACGTTACATTATAATAAGTAAACAAGGGTAATATTCAAAAATGTGATTAAACGGGGAGGGGGCTGGGGCGCCAATTTTATAGTTCGTCCCGGGCGCAAAATATCATAGCTACGCCTCTGCATGACAAGATGCTGAATAATTTTCATCTGGGACGCCAGAGGAAACTGGTAAGATGGCTGGATAAGGTCCAAGACAGTGAAGTTCTCACACCGGCAGACATTCCAAGCATCCACACTCTAATGACGAAATCACAGCGAGTACCAGAACAAATCTTCTGTGGCGAGCTGAAGAGGGAAAACGATCTCAGGAAAGTCGGAAGAAACGCCTGAAAGACTCCCACATGTCACCCTTGAAACACTTCAAATGAGTTTTGGGAGGATCTCGCACCGAATTCTTCAACCTTGTGCAGCCTCATCCATAGTGGATCTATGATACCTCGAGCTGGGTAGAATTGCAGAGGCAGTACAGAAACGCGATTAGCGTCAATCTCAAAACTACAGCACGCACTCTTTTGCTTAAGAAACCACAAGTGTCAACTCCTGTTCAGCGTGCCACAGACAGTTTAGAGCACAAATTGACCTGATCAGTTACTCACGTGCTCACAAAAACCAAAGCTCTTAGTTGTGGCATTGTCATCTTCTCAATGAAAGTACGAACAGCCGTTACATTAGTTTATCTCACTCGATGGACGAACACCACGTGTTACATTAGTTTCTCCCACTTAATGGACGAACACCAGGTGTTACATTAGTTTCTCTCACTAGAAGTATGAACACCACATGTTAATTTAGTTTCTCTCACCCGAGGTATTAACACCCGTGTTACATTAGTTTATTCCTTATGTGACGGTAGATCATAAAAGAAGTAGCAGGATTTGTTGCCATCTGTCCTGTCAATCCATCTTTGTGCTGGTTATCTTGAGTATGTTAACTTACGACCTCAAAATCAATTTCTACAGCTCAGAAAATCAAACGATCGATTATGTGCTAACAGAGAATTTTTGCTTTTGTCCTCTACAGAACAAATCGGAAAGTAATGTAGCATTTTTTGTCCACAAATAGTTTTAGGGAAATATATTGTACTATATTTACTTAAGTAAGACAAGAATATCAGAGCATTGGCTAAACTACCATTGTTTTCAGACTTAGTTTTTCGGCTAATTCTATACATATACTATTGTTATTTTTTGGGTGGAAATATTGGCGCCAATGATGTGGAATTAATTTTGTTTTATACATGTTTCTGTCGTAAACTATGCACATGTAATTTTTTCTAAATAGTATGTTTGAGAATACTATTGGAAGCAAATGAAAAGTTAGAAATATATCCCCCCCCAAAAAAAACCCCAAAAAATTCGAGTTATATAAACTGTTTCACGTTTGATAAAGCTGTATATTTAGTATGCAACACTTATACAAGCATAATTAAAATAAACACATGAGCACATACATAAATATACAGCTCATATGAGACTTTATAGAATGCCATTGTTCAATGCTGGGCATTAAAGTTTTTTTTTTTTTTTAAATTGGTAAATGCGCGCTTTCATTGAACAGTTTACCGCATAGATTTAAAAAAGAAAACTTTGAGAAACACACGTTCAACCAGTCTCTAGCCGGATAGCAGCCAACACTCATGTCCGAATAGAAGCGTGTTCGCTACTGTGTTGTATCCTTGGGCAATCACACTACTCTAATTGCCTTGTCGGAAATTACCTACTTCTGTTGATATGCTGTAAAACACCAAACCAAACTCAGTTCCGTAAAATATGTGCATGTATGCGTTTTTCTTAGCACCACTGCTCTGCGTTATATTAAGGTATATCCTTTCAAGCATGTTGGTGGCACCATTACGTTATATTAAGGTACGTCCTTTCTAACATGTGGGTAGCACCATTACGTTATATTAAGGTATGTCCTTTCCATCATGTGGGTAGCACCATTACATTATTTTAAGGTACATCCTTTCTAACATGTGGGTAGCACCATTACGTTATATTAAGGTAAGTCCTTTCCAACATTTTGGTCACACAATTACGTTATATTAAGGTACGTCCTTTCCAACATGTTGGTAGTACTATTACATTATATTAAGGTACGTCCTTTCTAACATGAGGCTAGCACCGATACGTTATATTAAGGTACGTTCTTTCCAACATGTTGGTAGCACCGTTACATTATATTAAGGTACGTCCTTTCTAACATGTTGGTAGCACCATTATGTTATATTAAGTTAGGTCCTTTCTAACATGTGGGTAGAACCGTTACCTTATATTAGGGTACGTCTTTGCTAACATGTTGGTCGCACCATTACGTTACATTAAGTTACATCCTTTCTAACATGTGGGTAGCACCATTACATTATATTAAGGTACGTCCTTTCTAACCTGTTGGTAGCACCGTTACATTATATTAAGGTACGTCCTTTCTAACATGTTGGTAGCACCGTTACGTTATATTAAGGTACGTCCTTTCCAACATGTTGGTAGCATCATTACGTTATTTTGAGGTATGTCCTTTCTAACATGTGGGTAGCACGATTTCTTTATACTAAGGTAGGTTCTTTCTAATATGTGGGTAGCACCGTTACGTTATATTAGGGTACGACCTTTCTAACATGTTGGTCGCACCATTACGTTACATTAAGTTACATCCTTTCTAACATGTGGGTAGCACCATTACATTATATTAAGGTACGTCCTTTCTAACATGTTGGTAGCACCGTTACATTATATTAAGGTACGTCCTTTCTAACATGTGGGTAGCACCATTACATTATATTAAGGTACGTCCTTTCCAACATGTTGGTAGCACCATTACGTTATTTTGAGGTATGTCCTTTCTAACATGTGGGTAGCACGATTACGTTATACTAAGGTAGGTTCTTTCTAACATGTGGGTAGCACCATTACGTTGTATTAGGGTACGACCTTTCTAACATGTGGGTAGAACCGTTACCTTATATTAAGAGGTACGTCCTTTCTAACATGTTAGTAGCACCATTACTTTTATTAAGGTAGGTTCTTTCTAACATGTGCGTTGCACGATTACGTTATATTAAGGTACGTCCTTTCCAACATGTTGGTAGCACCATTACGTTATATTAAGGTACGTCTTTTCTAACATGTTGGTAGCACGATTACGTTATATTAAGGTCGGTTCTTTCTAACATGTGGGTAGCACCGTTACGCTATATTAAGGTACGTCCTTTCTAACTTGTTGCTAGCACCATTACGTTACATTAAGGTACATCCCTTCTAACATGTTGGTAGCACCATTATGTTATATTAAGGTACGTACTTTCTAACATGTGGGTAGCACCATTACGTTATATTAAGGTGCGTCCTTTCTATCATGTTGATAGCACCATTACGTTATATTAAGGTACGTCCTTCCTAACATGTTGGTAGCACCATTACTTTTTATTTAGGTAGGTTCTTTTTAACATGTGGGTAGCACCGTTACGTTATATTAAGGTACGTCCTTTCTAACATGTTGGTAGCACCATTGCGTTACATTAGGGTACATCCTTTCTAACATGTTGATAGCACCATTATGTTATATTAAGGTAGATCCTTTCTAACATGTGGGTAGCACCATTGCGATATATTAAGGTACGTCCTTCCTAACATGTTGTTAGCACCATTACTTTTTATTAAGGTAGGTTCTTTCTAACATGTGGGTAGCACCGTTACGTTATATTAAGGTACGTCCTTTCTAACATGTTGGTAGCACCATTGCGTTACATTAGGGTACATCCTTTCTAACATGTTGGTAGCACCATTATGTTATATTAAGGTAGGTCCTTTCTAACATGTGGGTAGCACCATTACGATATATTAAGGTACGTCCTTTCTAACATGTGGGTAGCACCATTACGTTATATTAAGGTGAGTCCATTCTATCATGTTGGTAGCACCGTTACGTTATATTAAGGTACATCCTTTCTAACAGGGTGATATTAGCGTTACTCTACAGTATTTGAAGGTGACCTTTCTAACAAGTTGATCGGACCGCTACTCTACGTTATATCAAGGTGTGTCCTTTCTAATACGTTGGCAGCACCCGTTACTTTACGTTGTATTAAAGTGTGTCTTTTGTAACATGTTGGCAGTATCATTACTCCACGTTATATTACTGTGTGTCCTTTCTAACAATTTGGTAGAACCGTTATTCTACGTTATATTAAGGTGTTTCCTTCTTAAAAAGTTGTAAGGACCGCTATTCTAAATTATATTAAGGTATGCCCTTTCTTGCAAGCTGAGACCACCGTTGCTCTACGTTATATTTAAGGTGTTTCCTTTTAACAGATTGGTAGCGCTTTTATTCTACGTTATATTAAGGTGTGTTATTTCTAACAGTTCGGTATCTTGAAACCGAATTAACTTTGTTACAGTCATTTGTTTTGCCAAATTACAAGAAAAGTGTAATTGCTTAAAGCTTGGACTTAAACGTACTGGTAGCTTTTCGCGTACTATGGTATTATTATTTCGTCCTCATTTCAGTTTCTTCATAATATTTAAGTGTTTCGTATTCTTTTCCTGGGTAATCCTTTATAATACCATAGGTACATGCAAAATGAAATGAATTTTTTTCGCTTGGTATTTTTTAGAGCGAGGGCTATTGTTGGTACAATTTTCTGCGACACTAATTCAGAATTTGAATTTCTTTTCTTTTAGGTTTGGTTATCTGCTGTAAAAATTATTGACTAACAATGTAGAAGAAGTATATTTTTCTTTACCAAGAAATGAAGTACTTATTTATTTATTTATTTAGTAACAGTAAAGGAAAATGTAAAAAGAACATATCAATTAATTTTTACTTGCGGTCAATAATGAAATGACTAAAAGAGTTTTCTCTGAAAATTGATTGAAAACAGTATGTGCTTGAAAGAGTATACCGATTTGCATACTTTAATTTTGTATGCCACCTATATTTTGGTATAATTAGTTAATATTACCTATATTTGATATAATACATTAACGGAGTTCAGGAAATCAGCTTTAGCTCAAGACTGTATTATGCAACAGAGCATAATTGACTCATGTCGGGTGTGTTAGCAAATTTGATATTTGTGTGTCTCGATATTAATGAAATAATTGACATACTAAATGCCATGCACGTTTTATCAAGATACCAAGACAGTCCACTCCCAATTTCAATAGGGCTGATCGATATTGAATCTTCGAATGCGTAATAAATATCAATATATTTATTATACCGTTGTCTTTCTTGTTTACCAGTAAAGAGTTTGAAAACAATTCACCAGGTCCAACTGTAAATATTATGCTAGCTGCGTCTTAGGAAGAAAAAAAACCAAAAACAAATATATCGTATAGCCGGTATTTTCGCTGACGTAAAATTCAGTGATTCCGTTCAAAATTTTACATTCTGGTGAGTTATATTTTTAGCGATTTAAGATATATGGAGGTTATAATTTGTAAGATGATAAACTCTGGCGTTATTTCCTTTCGCAACCTAATTTTGACACCTTTACATCGCTAAAATTATGAACGGCTCGAAGTTAACTGTTATTCTTTGTTTACTCAAAACACTTCCTTAGAGACGCATTTAAATTAGCAAACGTTTTACAGCTAAAGCGTTGTTAAATTTAATCACATCTTTCTTTATCCCTGTTGATTCACTTGATCGAACATGCCATGAAAATATTGAATGGCGTTTCATCTATATTGGAAGTAACTTTACCGGGTTTGTATTGTTAGCGTTAAGGGAACACTACACGCATACCTAGTTAGAGTTATGACTAAATAATTTTGGATTTTATCTTCCTATTTGTACCAGACGTAATACATTGGTCAGGTTGTTTTTAGACTCAATACTTTAGACACAAGAAGAAAATGGTATTCTCTTAATACGGCATATAAAAGGAAATACAGTCAAGTGTGTGTGTGTGTGTGTGTGTGTGTGTTTTCCTAAGAGCCTTACATTACAACTCAGTATTAAATAATCATCGGATGTAAATTATGAAAGAAGTTTTAAAGTAACACATGGGATTCTTAGCTGAGAGAGAAAAAGACAGAGAATTAGTTTGGAATTCACACTTTTGCATTTACATTTTATGACTGAAATTTTTTAAAGCTAAGTTAAAAATCCAATCTTATGACTGAAATTTTTTAAAGCTAAGTTAAAAATCCAATCTAACACACACAGACACACACACACACACACGCACGCACACATTTTAGTCATGTTCACTCTCTATGTGAGGTTACCTGTCCAAGCAACTCTTGTCACAACCACCCCGTGCAAGATGGTATGTTCTATTGCAGATAAATAATTTGAGCTAAACTGTTCATTTTAAGTAAAGTCACTTGCAAACTCATTTACGCCATAGTAGTCATAAATTTACTTGTTTGTAGCACAAATGTTTAGCTGGATTTAGCCAAACCAACATGTCATATATATGTAAGCAGGAAGCGAAATCATCAAATAATTCTTAATGTAGACAGGGACAATATTTGAGAAAGCGTCCTGTAAATCCAATCGCAATTTGTTATGTATACATTAACACTTAAGGTGATTATCTTTGTTACGGGAAAATGCATTGCGTATTATTTATAAACAGGTCCTTTTAGAGGTTGATAGAGGCACAGGCCACTTTGAGAGCTTAAGGCCTCTAGGCCTGGTTGCCAGGTTACAGTGAACTTTGGAAATGAATCGAATGCCAAAGGAAGCCCATATAGACTGCCTGTACTACATAAAAGATTCATAAGACTCGGAACACCAAGAATTATTTTCAGAATTGTTTATTTAGAAAACGCTTTTCGATGACCCTTAGGAGTTGAGGATAGGGTCATATGCCCCCTCCCCTCTGATTGGGTCTATTTGTAAGTCTTAAAATCTTTCGTAAGATGCAATAATAGCTTTTGAGACATATTTGACACAAAACATGGCTTGAAACAAAAGGAACCTCTTTCAAAAATATTGTTTGCATTTTTTATAAAGGATATTTGTTGCAAATATACTGCATATAGTAAATGTAGATGATGCATTCTCTTCGGATGCAGGGGCGGCCCCAGAAGAACTGCCAACAACTTGCGCCCAAGGCGAACCATGCAATCGGCGCCACCCCACCAATTTGAGGCCCCATTTAACTAGTCTTAGGCAACTGTATAGTCTGCCTATATCGACGGGTCTCCTCAGTTTGGATGAATTATTATTATTATTATTATTATTATTATTATTATTATTATATACGGAGGATACAATAGGGGTGACAAATCTATTAATTTGGATGTTCTCTCTGATGAACCAGGGAGAGAGATACTTACTGTAGCAAATAAGATATATACGTGTGTTGAAATTTTTCTCTCGAATATTGGTAAATGCAAATAGTTTAATTTATGGAATTGATACTGTGTCGATAACGTTAACTCTAATTATGGGATAAAGTGGGAATTTCAAATTAAATCTCTGTTACATGAGCTAGGACTTTCTTGTTTATGGAATAATCATTTTGATAGTGTGATTCCAGTCAATGAAATGAGATATAAGCGTTTTATCAGTGCAAGAAAAAATGGATATTCCATCTGAGGTCTTTAAGCAAGCTGAAGTATTTATTATTCATTGTGTAAAGAATACTTATTTGAAGAGTACTTGGATGTGATCCATGAAACTAATTTTAAGAGTACTTGCATGTGATACCATAACAATCGTTTAAAGAGTACTTGGATGTGATATATGAAGCTCGTTTGAAGAATACATGGATGTGATGATGGAAGCTCGTTTAAAGAGTATTTGGATGTGATACATGAAGCCTCTTTGATGAGTACTTGGATGTGATGAATGAAGATCATTCGAAGAGTACTTGGATGTGATGAATGAATATCATTTGAAGAGTACTTGGATGTGATGAATGAATATCATTTGAAGAGTACTTGGATGGGATAAATGAAGCTCGTTTTGATGCGTACTTGGATGTGATAAATGAAGCTCATTTTGAGGAGTAAATGTGATACATGAAACTCGTTTGAAGAGTACTTGATGTGATAAATTAAGCTTGTTTGAAAAGTACTTGGATGTGATAAATCAAGTTCTTTTGAAGAATACTTGGATGTGATAGATGAAGCCCCTTGTAACAATACGCTATGTAGATTGATAACAATATCGCGTAACATGAATATGACGCGGGTCGCTACGATGGAGTACCAAGGAAGGACCGACCATGAAATAGTAGTAAGTTAAAATACCAAAACGAATACCATATTTCCCCTGTCTGCTTATATTGAAATAAATTCACATTTCAATATTTGCCACAATTGTATGGTTCATGTCCGATTACAGAAAAAATAGAATCCATTATGTCTGCGAATTCAAAGGGAACCTTAAATGTATTGTCGAAATTGTAATACTTTATACAAAAGAAAATGTCAGAGAATAACTGAGTATAATCAAATGATCATTAGATTACATTCCGACACTAACAGTATTTATCATAATTTGGTCTTTACAGTTTAATTTAATTTAATGGCAATTTTTATTTATTTTGTTTTAATTGAATAAGATAGGTATATCAGTAGAATTATATTACTTGATCCCCGCATTTGTTTGCATTCTTACGTCAGTAGCTGTAAATTACTTGGATAATTTCACGCTAAATAAAGTGTTCTGATCTGCTTTGGGATATCGCGTATACTCTGACCTTGACCTTAGATAAAGTTTTTATGGTAAAATATACTCTTTTACACCATCTTTACCGAAGTTTAAATAACTTATTGTCCAAAAATACCTATATTATTAGTATTGTTCACTACAGTATAATACTGGTTAATACATTAAAAATCAATACTTTCTGACATGTTGATTTTTTTGCTTTACTTTTTTTAGAATCTCCCTGTTTTGGAGATCCTTTATTGCTTTACTTTTAAGGCTTATCTCTCGGTTGTGGAGAGACATGTAATAAATCTAGCTGATTATTATAAATTGAAATGTATTTGATCATCACTTCTATATGTATAGCTTTGTTCTCCATTGCTTATAGTGTTTGCTTAATATGTATGTACTATCGGCCCGAGTGTTCTATGCCGTAATAAATAAATTCTCCTTCTTGTGTGGTTTTATGGCAAATCAGCACAAGCCTGGCTTTATAGTTCTGAGCTAACGTTTGGTAGTTAAAATAGTACAATTGTTGAAGTCTTTACGAAAAGAAACAGAACAAAGAAAGCTTCAGAATTAAAATCAGCATGTATTCCTAATAAGATCAAAGATTAAATTCAGACATATAAAACTTCTGTACAAGGTATACAATATATGCAGTAGAAGATAAAGGTAAAATTATAGACATTCTGAAAAAGGTACACATTATATAAAATGAAAGATAAAGGTACACAGTATATACAATGAAAGATAAAGGTACACAGTATATACAATGAAAGATAAAGGTACACAGTATATAAAATGAAAGATAAAGGTACACAGTATATACAATGAAAGATAAAGGTACACAGTATATACAGTGAAAGATAAGGGTAAAAAAGAGGCATTTAAATGCAATGTAGAGATGAAATGCACTGCAAATCACTTTGATGATTTGGTTCAATGTTTTACGAATTAAAATGTATTGCAGATCACTGTGTCGATTTGGTTTAATATATTAAGGGATGAACTGTATCAAAATCACTATGACAATTTGGTTTAATGTTTTACAGCACAGCAAAACTTAAAGGCAATTTAGTGCCGATGCATTTGTAGTAAAAGTATTATTCCAAGTTAGACAGTACGAAAGCCAATCCGAGTTGATCCGATGGTAGAATTCGAATCCGCACCGTTCTGGTTGCGAATCTGGAATGCTGACCACAGGCCACCACGTCTCCCTTTATTGTCACTGATAAAGGTATATTAGAACTTACTTCAAAGAACAGAAGAAACGTATGCTTGGTCAATGACACGAATCTATCTAGAAAATCTGCAAAAAATGTTGTTTCCGCCGCAAGTCTGATCAAGTTTTAAGAATAATACAATTTACCGTCAGATCTTGAAATTAACTGAGATAATATACTACGATATAACATATTCTGAGATTGATAAAAATGAAAAAGAGAGGAGGCAAATGGCTATTAAAGCTCAGATTGCTTTAAGTTGTTATGTCCTATGCTTATCTAAAGTTAAAAAAAATTCCATTACCCAACACACCGCATGCCGGTAGATAGATGCGTATTATACGGAATTATTCCTCCTTGAGTGAATTTAAACAGCCTTCTATTAAACGTCATTCTTTCAAACAAATTCTGCCTATCTGAGAACTGAGAGTCATATGTCAATCAAATTACTATTCATACGATTAAATAAAGATGGAAAGGATTATAAACATGATTTCCCAATGAATTCACTTTTCAATTTCCTTTCTTAGGGAAAACCAGCTAGAACTTTATAATGGATGATAGTAAAATGAAGTTAACAGGGCCTTTTGAAATGTCCCCCCCCCCCCCCGTATGTAATCTGTATGGGCAATCTTGGATTTGTGTGATCTAGTCGAACAAAACAAATCTCATCTCCCTTTTCTCAGAAGTATATTGAACATAATGTCAACAAATGTACCCGTCTGTATATGGTATACGGCGAACTTGGTCGTTTCCACTTAATTATCAACATTAACAGTCGCATGGTAAACTATTGGACTAAAGTGGTTAGCGGTCATGAAGAAAAATAATCGTACATATTCTCTCTCATAGAAACACTTTGGTGATGATTCCTATAACAATAAATGGTTACTAGAAGTAAAATCTATATTAGATGATGTAAGCTACCTATGGATAAATCAAAGTTTTGTGTTAAATGATTGAAAAAATTTGTAGAACGACTTAAAGTTCAATACTTACAAGCTTGGGTAGACAACATCAGTACGTCATATAAAGGTCTTAGTTACAGGTTATTTCAAAGTACTTTGGATTTAGGAAATATGTTTCTTATTGTCAGAACATATATCTAAAAGCATTATTAAGTTTAGAATTGCAAAGCATAGGTTTCCCTTTTAAACTGGTAGATGAGCTAATATTCCCTCTTACGAAAGATATTGCACTCTCTGTGAGATCCAAGAATAGGGCATAAACATCACTGTCTTTTTCCATGTTCTTATTTTCATGATACAAAACTGTGTACCTCATTTTTACACTTCCATGATTAACGTTTATAAATATAAGCAATTAAAGAATACAGGCAACATACGACTATTTGGTAACAAATATTTACAGGTTTCTATATAATGTTTTCCGAATTTTGTAATCCCCGTTTTGCCATATGTAATAACATCACACACTATATTCATGTAATAACATCACACACTATATTCATGTAATAACATCACACACTATATTCATGTAATAACATCACACACTATATTCATATTCTTTTTCTTATATGCCTCATATGTTGTAACAACCTGAATGAAATGAAGACTTGTCTTCTCTTGCCTTTTCATCTTCTAGATAATATGTAAGCTGATTGCTTTGCCAATTAAAACTTCGAATTTATACAAATGTTAATTAGGGGACATAATTCTTTTGTAACATTTTCACGCCTTATCCTTATTTTTTATTTCTTACTCTTCACATATGTCACTTTCATGGCCGTGTCGGCAGATAACATGAATGTTTATACGTACATAAAGAGATTAAAATTACTAATGACTAATTACTAATCATTAATTCTAGCACAAGGTGTATTAATATTTTATACAAACAAAGCAAAACTAAACACTACGAATTTATGACCCGTTATTTTATTGCGTTTAAAAATACAGTTAAGTCGGTGTTAATGTTTGCAATGTGAAACTTAATGCAAACTATGGTTGCGCAGAATATTAAGTTCCATATAGGCATTTGAACTTGATTAGGATGGACGTTGAGACTTATCAGTCACTTGATTGTATTCAAAAAACCGTAACCTAGATAAACGACAAGACCTTTAAAAATTCTTCGCAGGAGATATTGACACTGTGGAAGTTGTAAATCTTGAAAGGCCAGGAGCCGACTACGAATTATGGTACGTCTGTCATTTTATCCAATATATATATATATATATATGTATATATATATATATATATATATATATATATATATATATATATATATATATATATACACACATACATGTGGTAGGGTGCTGCGATAAATCAGTTGGCAGAGCATTGGTATCGTAATCCAAGAGTCAGTGGTTCGATACCTGCCCATGTCAGTCCGGGACGGCTGCTTGGTCTGTCCTTTTGAAGAGCATTTAACTTCCAGTTCTTCCGCATGATACAAACAATAATGTGTTAAAAGTGACGCCAGAACCAACGGAAAGAGAAACAAACTTTTTATCGATAAAATCGATCAGAATTCAATTCAAAATGTTAGATATTGTTACATTTCGGTATAATTCAGTTAATTTCCTTGTGTGGCTATCATTTCAGTTTCTACCTAAACAATAACTAGTACTGACTCAAGTGTTCCATTCTGAAATCAAACGTATGATGAGCATGGCAACCCTTATACACACACCTTGACTCGTTTTTTCAAGATTTTTAAGTAAACTTTTTGCGCCAAAATGAATATTTTGTGATTTTTTTCTTTTCGTCTAAAATATACATAGGCTAAACAAATTGTATTTTGTATAGTTGTTACACATTTTTGACATTAAATATGCATTTAACTTTTACATTTAAAACGATTTAATGTATCTTATGCAGTCTTAATTGTCTTATTTATTTTCTATTATTTTTATTTAGCATATTTGATTTTTTTCATAATTGGCATGTGGGACGAGTTGTTAAAACCTTCCATTTCAAAGGTTGATGCGATTACAGAAAGGATTATCTGAGCAAACAACGCGACAGTCCTAACAAGCTGAACCATTTCAGTCGAGAATAGAGGGGCTCCAGGTGGCCGAATGGTCTAAGGTGTCGGATGTCCCAATGTTCTAAGGCCCTCGCGTTTACAGATCACTGACATCTCATCTCAACCTGTGTGGGTTCGAGTCTCGGCCTGGGGGAGGTGAAAATGTTTGGCAGTAGCTTCCCTTAGGTCATTGACCGTACTTCCCTGGCTCTTCCTTCAGCAAACATAGACTGGTCTCCCAAGAGGTGCGCCCGCATCTTTGGGGGGGGGGGGGCAAACATGTAGTGGTCAGTTATGAAGATATACGGATGTAGGTCAAAACATGTTTATAGGTGAAATCGAGAGGGGGTGATGCGCCCATGTCTCTCTATATGAATTATCATGGGCTGAAAAATGGCGTTAAACCAACGATAGTTCCGGAATGACGTCATCAGCAGCGATATTCGTGGTCTGCTGGCAGATTTACCGTTGAGTATATGTGTTTGGACGTTGAAATAAATTCATTGAATCTCAAGATGCTGTTACAAACAATACGTACATAAACAGAACGCAAATCAGGTTTTTTGTTAATATCTATATTTGTTATTTATAAGTTGATGTTGCTTCAGAGTGCCTTGTTAAACATGGTCAGTTTTGGTGGTCGCAGGTTGTCGTCCAAGGTAAAATGGGCAGAATATTGTCTGCTAGTAACCTTATCGAGAATCATCCATCTATAATTATAGCAGACCAGTCCAGAAAGGCAATTCTTAGCATACGTGTCTTCCTTAATTGTTATTGCAAGTCACGCGATGCCGTTGACTGCATTGTATATACATGTAGGAATCCCACCTGAATGTGTTGTTGCCAAACCCTACTGGCTTGCAAAGCTTCCTCGTCAAATTGTTTTTGGAATAACCAATCATACGCGAGTTATTTAAGACCGCGTAATATGTAACTTCTTTATCAACAGAATGGGTGCACAGATATCGCATTTCAGTGTTATTGTTGCACTAGAAGAACAAGTAATTGTGCGCGTGCTAGACAACGGTAACTCACAGGGCCGGCGCCAGACTATCTGGCGCCCTAGGCAAGGTTAGATTCTGGCGCCCCCCCCCCCCCGAAAATATCAATTTCAAAATTTAGAAACAATACATTTTTTTAAATAAAAATTCAACATTTGAGCACAGACTAAGGGTAATTTTTAAAAAAATACCCCTCTATGCTCAAATGTCCGGACACCCCCCAAACAAACACTACTTGATACTATTTTATTTGCAAAATTAAGACAAGAATAAACAAACATAAAGACGGACATTTAAATACCCCACACAGGCCATTTCTTTCCTTTTTTATACCATTAAAATAAGGAGTTACCCCCCTCAGTTTGGTTTCCGCGGCAAACTGAAGGTTTCGTATACGCGTGATTCCACGGAAAAACTCGTGGCCTATAAAAACACGCGAACGTAATTACGTCCTGAACGTTTCGTATACGCGCGATTTTCAATCACTCATTTTGCTTGTTCCGGTCAGCCTGGTGTTTCGGTCAGACTGAATCTAACCGATTATTTGTTCGTGTATAAAATAAACCAGGATAAGAAAACGACCCTCAATAAAACTGAAATTTATTTACTTATTTTTCAAAACTGTTGTTGATTTGGAGAAATGCGCCCCCTGAAATCAGCACCCTATGCGGCTGCCTAGTTTGCCTATATGGTAGCGACGGCCCTGGTAACTCAGTATATCCTGTCTGACATTCTGGAAATGTTTGCATAGCGGAACACGTCTCAAGTTGACTGCAAATTGTGTCTGGGGGTCAACGAAGTTATAAGTATTGGACATCGTAACATAACACATTCACAGATTTTCCTCTTGCAGCTCGATCCAAGCATTATTGTTGTTGTTGTTGTTGTTCTATGGTTTAACGCCATTTTTCAGCACAAGATAGGCTATACATGGCGGCCAGTATAACTGGTGGAGAAAGAACCCTGGAAAACTCAGGGAAGAACCACCGACCCACGAGAAGCTACTGGCAGGCTTTCCCACGTACCCACGCTAGCCGAGCCTTGGACTCGAACCCACTCAGACAGAGGTGAGATGGCAGTGATCTAACGGTGATCGCTTTAGACCACTCGGCCAAGCATTATTGAATAATGTACACAGATTTGACATGCTTATTTTTTTGGGCAGTTAACTATTCGGTGAACAACTACCATTTTTCACGGGTCTCATTCCATCATAGGGTTGCTTTTCATTGCTTATACAACTGCTTGAATCTGGTTTCAGTCAAATCGAACAAAGCACAGTTAAAGACCGGCCATTTTTCTGCAAGAAAAAGGCTTGACCAACACATAGCTTGAAAAAATATATTTCCTTGGTTTGTGCGAGATTTTTGTAAAATTACATCTGTTATATTGTTTGATAAAGATAAATTGTTTTCAGATAAACGAAAAATTATTCTAGTTCGAACGTAAATTCCAGGCCATCTCCCGCCCACTTTGCTGTAGTGCTTCTTCTTCTTCTGCTTCTTCCAATAATGTGCAGGGTTTCTCTGTGAGCGATTCCCATATCAACCCATGCTTGATCTTTTATAGTCCTTTATATACAGATTTCTCTATATTTTATTTTAAAGGGGCCGTCTGCATGTTCGAAGTGATGAAAATCTTCTTTGCAACTCATAACATAATCTCATAATTAGTACACCGTAATTAATATCCTGGCTAAAGTGATTTCACTGATTGGCAAAAGCCACATCATTTTCTAATATTGTATTCTACACCGTAACAATAACTGTATCATACTTTGACATAATCCTGTCAACTTAACTACATCAGTAAATACATGTGTCGGCTTGTACAAAGACGTGCTTATACACAAATACATAAGACACCGAAGAATAATTATGTAAAATTTAACAAACGTGAAGTGGTCATACTGACAACTACAATTGAACACAGTGATACCGACAAAAAGTTTTTATAAATCTCCGTTATGAATGAATGAATACTGCTATGAAATCGGATGTTTCAATTTCAATTTTCATTCATTATTTGATGGACCCCTCTACTTTCATTTTATGAGATACTTATATTTTAAATCTTTTTTATATTCAGCAAAGGAATTCCTTGACTGTATCTGGTTATTATGACCACAGTATTGAATTTTATTTCACAGTTCAAATATTACTTTTCTCTTCCATTTCATTTGTTCTAAGCGACTGATGTGAGATTAATAATATTCTCTCTTTTAGTGTCATGACTGTATCTTGTGAATTACATCAGTGTTTTGGGTACAAAATATAATCACGCAAGTTTTCTCTTGCTCTGATTTAACATACATATTAAATTTATTAAATTACCGTTTTTGTTGTGATGTACGCAATACAAATATGTCACACCCTATAACTTAACTAAGTGCCACCTTTCTTTTCGTTACATATATACGTGTTTGCCTTATATACAAAGCCTATCCTGCACAGCACATTATAGGCGTAGGTAAACTTACATATTTTGTATTGAGACCATACATAACATCCTGCAAAGAAGGTAAAATTTAAATTAGTGTGTGTTTTGCTAATTCATTTCATAGTCTGACTGGCCCAGTGTTTTTAGAGCAGTATATATTTTAATGTACTAGAATTAGAATTTATCGATATATTCCGAGGTCCAATTAATGTACTAGAATTAGAATGTATCGATATATTTCGAGGTCCGATTAATGTACTAGAATTAGAATTTATCGATATATTCCGAGGTCCGATTAATGTACTAGAATTAGAAATTATCGATATATTCCGAGGTCCGATTAATGTACTGGAAATAGAATTTATCGATATATTCCGAGGTCGGATTAATTACTTGCAGTGGTAATAATGTTTATTTCAACAAAAGAACTCCCAAAATATATTTTACCACCTATAGGAAAAATTGATACAACCGTGAGTTAAAGTGTTTGCTCTTCAATTTGTATTATTTGTTTTAAGAATTACAGTGTTCATGTTTGGTGTTACATTATCCAAACTATGTATCTCTTTCACTACTTTCCCTTCTCCGAGAAGTTTTCTGCGTTTCCACCACACCATGATTCTATGTTATTTTTATCTTTATTGCTGCATTCTTTGTTTCCTTCATCTGCTGTCCTCGGTAATTATCAAATTAAATCACTCGTAACTGATTATGTTATCACTTATTGCTCCCTCGCCAATATTGTTTTGATTACTAATAATAGCAAATGTCACCATCTCATAATATTTAAAACTTTCTTGAATATCATCTTTTTCCATGAAGCTTTTGGAACAAACCCAAGTAAGGTTCTCCCAAACCCTATGAAAGCGAAAGGAATTTTAAATCTCCATCCGTACTAGGTAAATGTAACCGGATAAAGCCAGGGCTCTATATTGCAGATACCTGGTTAAGTATGTCTGTTGAAATCAGGCCCACATGCAAAGCAATGAAAAAATAACACGATGATTAGTGTATAAAATTTCAGACTCTAATGGTAGAAGAATACTAGAACGTCTCTAGCTGCACTAAACAGATCGCGCATCGATAAATAATTGTTTTTTTTTTAATAGGTATTCTGGGTCTTTAGCAGCAACCTTGCGTTGGTCTCCACAGGTAAGGCAAGTGGAGGCATGCAAAGTAAGAATTCACAAAATCGATGAGTAATAATGTTTGTTTAAAAAAAAATTATCTGAAATTTTGACATCTAGGATTATATCGAATTCTATAAAAGCTAGATAGAGCAAACATATCGTCATAGTTATAGATCATTTACTGCATGCAAATCAGTCGACTTCTCGAATGATTTCTTGGTGGGGAAAAATAGAACTCTTCGTGTCGAATAAGTTTAAGTAGATTTACAATTCAAGTCACAGCTTGATGCAGGACTTTGGTAAGGCGTAATATAAGTACAGTACACGGATATGGTTTTCTCCTTAAAGCAAGTCCGACAAGGCTATTGTATTTATACGGTGTGATTGATTAGGAGTTTCAAATCATGTACAAATAATACCTCATTTATAAATTGTGTAAGTTTCATTTTACATTTAAGTTTAAATTTGTTGAAGAAAAACGTTTTTGTCTTATAAGGAATTGATTCCTAAGTCACGTCTACTTGCGGCTAAAATATGTCAACATTCTTTTATTTTGAACAAAAAAAAGAATCGATGCCTTACGGTACATAGGGAAAACAACTGAATACACTCGTGTGTGTGTGTGTGTGTGTGTGTGTGTGTGTGTGTGTGTGTGTCTTAGATTTTAACGTAGCTTTAACAATTTTTCAGTCATATCGCTACGATGTCTGCATTGTGGCAGTTTATAGTGATGTCTAGCACTGGGGCATCTTGCCGCAGACATGTAGCATGATGTCCCACCCAGTCACATTATCCTGATAACAGGCCGACCAGTCCTAACACTAACCTCTTAATGCTGAGCCTCAAGCGAGGAAGCTGTTAGTACCATTTTTGTAAGTCTTTGGAAAGACTCGGCCGGGGATTGAACCCACGACCTGCCGCATCTGAGGCGGACGTTCTAACCACTAGGCCACCGGAGCGGTTAAAAAGACACTCGTACCCGTTAAGTTAAATGGTTCAATATTTCCACTAAGTTGTGTTTAGAGTTAGAGAAAAGTGGATTTCTCGACGGAAGCCACTCAATACACAATAGCTTTATTTTGAAGTAGCAATTGCAATAGGAGAAGCTAAGCTCTTTCGTGTGACGTCATCAACTGTGAGCTTGTGACCTTTCAGGGTCGCTTTAATCAATTCACTTTGCTTGTATGCTACTGCGATTCTATCCTGGTGTGATCATGTACATCCTTTGATTCGACTTCCCTCGCATAGTTTGTGTTATATTGCATAAGAAACTTTGGCTTGAACAAGGTTGCTACAGTCGCCTATATCCATCCTACAATCGCGTTTACATGCGCTTCATGACTCAGTACTTTATGATCAGTATTTATTGTTCTGAAAGGAAAACGAATTATTCGTTGCGAGGAAACACACACATACACAACGCACACACACACACACACAGACATCAGTAGTTACGATAACTAGTTTGCACATTTGAAGTTTCTAATAACACCTAGAAAAGGTTGGTGGCATTATTAATTGGTGTTCAAAAGGAAAAGGCTAAATAATTTGTTTTATTTAGAGACCGATCATTTGTTTATTTGTTTTGTTTCATGGAGGGTGGGGACGGAGAATACTGATTGTTTTTTCTCGAGAATTTTACCTCAGGATAGAATAATTTTTGTAATTAATATGATGAATATAACAGGATTTTCTTATAAATCAGAGTAAGAATATTTTGTTCAAGCTGTTAGGATTTTGGGGGTATTCTATTGTTTGATATTTCCTGTTTGATATTTCCTGATTAGATATCACTGTTATTGTTCACTCAATACCACGTGAAATTTTTGAGAAGCTGGTGGCAACGAATCCAAATTAAATTTGTAAATTATTCTTCCTGTCGGATAAGCCACAAAGTAAATTTACCAATACCCATAAAATTAATGTATTTGTGCAGACTTTATTTTACATTCTTTATGATTATTTTTTTGTTCCTATTTTCGTGTTTTAGATATTCTTGTATAAAATATATACAGTATATCCAAACGTGAAAAATTTATCTCAGCAATTGTTTTGACAGATCAGTTGAATGATTGGATTGCAACATTTCCTCCTCTAAGATACCTAATGAAAACGTTTCGCTTCTGTTATTCATTCTCATTCTCTGTTGGAATATAGATTACAGTAATTTGTTTTTTATCCTTCTTTGTATTTTTTTCCGATAACAATTCACCTTTATTTTGAGTTACAATTTTTAAATTAGTCTCCAAGAAAGGCTTTATTTGTCAACTGCTTCAGTATTATTGACAACAGTTAGAATATAAGAATGTTATGTCATCAAGGATGGAAGACTGAGGTCGGTTACTTAACCAGCATGTGTAAACGCCAGCTACTAGTATCTCACAGACAAAATGCCATGAACTAACTTTACATTTTTAATAACATTTCTTTGGCTGGATAATACAGAAAAATATTTTAAAATGTGTTTAGTAGAACAACCCATACGTTTAACTGGACTGACTTTATTTTGTGTGTCTTGCACACCATAAGTACTCACTTATAAGTCGAGTCTAACAGCAAATTGCACAGATCCAGATCTGCTGTCGCATAATGCCTCGGCAGATTTGGATCTGTGTTGGTTGTTCGGAATTATCAGTAGAGCAAACAATATATACATGGATCTGCGGGCGCATAATGCTACTGCAGATCAAGATCGTTGTTGTTTGCAATTTGCCATATCCTACTTATAAGCGAGTACATACGGTCTGCTAAAATATATCATTTTGTTTATGTGATTTGTGATTTTGATTTTTAACGTAGCTTTAACAATTTTTCAGTCATATCGCTACGATGTCTGCAATGTGGCAGCTTATAGTGATGTCTAGCACTGGGGCATCATGCCGCAGACATGTAGCATGATGTCCCACCCAGTCACATTATCCTGACACCAGGCCGACGAGTCCTAACACTAACCTCTTAACGCTGAACGCCAAGCGAGGCAGCTGTTAGTACCATTTTTTAAGTCTCTGGTATGACTCAGCCGGGGATCGAACCCACGACCTCCCGCATCCGAGGCGGACGCTCTAACCACTAGGCCACCGGAGCGGTCATTTTGTTTATACTTACGTCCTTACTTGTTTACAGATAAAAGGATTTATAATCCTCGTGTTTGGAGATACACCGGGCCCCATTGTAAATCTAACATTAGTGGCAAAGCAGATACGCCATACTTCAGAAAGCTTTGTGAAGAAAGCAATTACAGAACACGAGTGCACTTGAAATGGGTTGTCTAAAATTTAATCAAGTTTTGTTATGCTCGCTTATGCACTTGAAAAAGCATGCCTAAGCTTGCACAGAGGTTTCCAGTTGTTTAATACCCTTGAACTACTTTGTATCTAACTTGAATTTCAAATCAATAACACTGTCAACAGCATAAAAAGAACGCAACCTGCACACATAATTAATTTATTACAAATTATTTCAGAAGTAGCTTTTTCTATTTTCTCACGAGTCATTAACACGGGAACTTTCAGCATAGCTAACGTGTGCGTAATTTATGAAGACATAAAGCATACCCATAACGGTAGGAACAGTAAAGATAAATTGTAAATGTATGTCGTGCTCTGGCAAATATTATCTTTCAGTATTTAACACATATTTGATGCCAATCTTGATGAAGATTTTCAAGTAACCAATATAATCCTTAGTTGTATCTCTCTTTCTACGTGCATGAGCTAAACGTAGACAAACAACGATTCTATTTCTTTTCATTAAAGTAGCATGCATCATTTCCTCAGTGTTTCCGCATTTTAATTTTGCTGTACCAGTCAACACATAGAGAAACAAATACAACAAAAAATTGTCAATATTTCTAGCGCAGTAGTGAAATACATAAAAGGCATTCAAAAAAGGATCAATAGTAAAAGGCAGTTTCTTCACCGCAGTGTGTGCTACTGCGACACTAAAAGTGAGTTTATTCACTACAGTGTTTGCTACTGCGACACTACAAGTGAGTTTCTTCACTACATTGTGTGCTACTGCGACACTAAAAGTGAGTTTTTCACTACAGTGTTTGCTACCGTAACAACAAACATATGTAGTTTGACTAATTTATGTGTTACTGCAGCAGTAGTTAGTTTCATAATATTGCGTGCTACTGCAACAGAAGACTAAGTTTCTTTACTATAATGACCTCTGATGTCAATGAAAATGTTTTTTTGTGAGATTTGTAAAGTCATGTGACTCGGGATGTAAATGGCCAGATCAAGGTTAAACTTCAGCAACAACGTACTTTCGTCTCGTCTGTCAGCGGATTAAAGACGGAACGAATGCTATGCTCACGATTTTTGAGAAAATAAATCATATTCCAATCAATTTCATGCAGGTATATCTCGATGACGTTTGCTGGGCCGATTAGTAAGCGGCTACCCCATGCTGACACCAAATGGTGTCGGCGAATTCCAACTTTTCGATAGGGAATGGACTACGCTCCATCATAAATATCCAAATATCAAAAATGGGGTGACAAGGGTCAGAGGAAACTAGGACTACATCTTTGCTACTGCAACAGTAAACCTATGTTGTTTCACTAAATTGGGTGCTGCTACAGAATTAGTCAGTTCTTCACTGCAACAATTAATGCCAGTTTCTTCATGGCAACAATTAATGCCAGTTTCTTTACTACAACAATCAATGCCAGTTTCTTCACTGCAACAATTAATGCCAGTTTCTTCACTAAAATTTTACTACTGAGACATAAAAACAGCTTCTTACAACGTGAACTACTGGAACGGTACAAGCCAGTATCTTCACTAACTTGTTTGCTACTGCAAGAGAAAATATCGGTTTCTCTACTAATTTGTGTGCTATTGCAATAATACATGCAGTTTCGAAATTATATTAACCGAGTGCTAATGCGGCAGCATGAGATATTTCCTAGCTAAATATGTTACTGCAGTAGTGTCAAGTTTCTTCACTACGTTGTGTGCTAATCCAGCTATGAAAGTCTGGGAGTTTTTCACCACAATTCATAACACTTCAGCAGTGAAAGTCAATTTCGCCACTAGATTGTGTACTGTTGCAATTGTAAACGCTATTTTTTTCACTAACTATCTGCTACTACCAGATTACAAGTCAGTTCCTTCACCAATGTCCATGTCATTTCAACAGTACAATTTTCTCTTCTACATTGTGTGTTACTGTAATAGCGAAAATCAGCGCGACACTATAATAAGGTGCTCTACTTCAAGAGCAAAAGTGGGCCTCCGAGCGGCCGATTGGTCTAAAGTTATATCCCCTTTTCGTAAATTCGCCTCACTTTCACAGCCTGATCATACGAAAAGGGGATAGGGTGAGCGTGTTGTGCCGAAGAGTGAATTTAATCTTCTAAACTTATATTCTGGAGCAAGTTTGGTATATGATATAAAGAAAATTGTCATTTTCTACATAAATAATGTATATATTTCATCTTCTGATACCAAAAATTATAATTAATTAGAGCGTCAGCCTCGAATGCGGGAGGTCGCGGATTCGAACACCGACTGAGTCATACCAAAGACGCATGACAATGGTACTAGTAGCTGTCTCGCTTGGCACTCAGCATTAAGAGATTAGTGTTAGGATAGTTTGGCATGGTGTCAGGATAATGTTACTGGGTGCTACGTGGTGCTACATGTCTGCGGCATGATTTCCCAATGCTAGACATCATTATAAACTTCCACACTGCAGATATCGTAGCGATATGACTGAAATGTTTTTAACGCCACGTTAAAATTTCAAATCACACACAAACAAAAACTATAAATGTTACCTCGTGGCTTCCCCATTCCTTAAAATATCACGTTTTGGTACCACACGATGAAATATATCCGGTATTAACGTAGGAAAAGAAAATATCCTCGATATAACATGATATGTAACATCCGCGCAATACGAGTGACATATAATGAGATTGTCATTGAATGTAACACAAGACAATGTGTTGTAAAGGATGAACGAACAAAATGATTCGTGTTCGAGAAAACGTTTCACATATTCAGTTTTGCCTGAACTACGGAGTCGAGCAATCCACATGTTTAAAGAATGGCGAAGATACAGCGTCCCTCAACTTTCACGATGTGACAAAGTGTCAGTCACTTTGAGAACGAAATATTCAGACATAGTTTTCGAGTTTTAAGTGGATATTGAGATTCATTGTATTTTCAATACATTTAAATTTCATTTGTATAACAAAAACATATTTACATTTCAAAGCACAATCTACATTTTTTAAAAAACAAAGTACATGTTCTTTGTTTTCATCGTTTAACATACTCACATCTCAGGCAACAAAGGACGTGGATTTTCTTCCTTCATGATACGGAATATTTACACTTCTGCAAACAAAACTCTCATTTAAAAAAATAGTTTTCGCTTTGCAAAACAAATAGCCTAGTCTCTCTCTCTCTCTCTCTCTCTCTGGCACCAAAGTTTAATATATAACGAAATGAACCAATATTAGGTAAGCCGAGGTCGGTCAATGTGTACTGAAAATCTACTTCTAGCAAAAGATGTCAGTTTACAGTTGCAGACAAGCATCAAGAGAACCAAGTAGAAAAGCAACAAAAAATAAAATATTGGTGTATGCATTGATCAGTTCCTTTTAAAATGTTATTGAGAAGATATTATTGAAAACGTTGTATAGCCTCAGTAACGGTGATCCAGTACAAAATATTGATATGGAGATGAAACCTAATTAAAAGTCAAAGAAAAAGGGAAAAAGAGAATATACAAAAATTACAATGATGGAATACATGTACTAGAATGTACATTAAATACTAACAGAACATTGTGGTCGTTGAAATAATATTTCAACTATCAAAAAAGAACAGAGCTCTCTGTCTCTCCCCTCACTCTCTCACCATATGTTCTCTGCACTGATATCTTCTGAAAGCTTTTTCTACTGATTGAGTTCTCTTCCATTTGCTAAGCAGAAGGTATAATTGAACACAACCTTATGCTATATTTTCTTCATTTTTTTAATTATTTCTCAAGTTCCTCGCGACATGGGAACTTGAATGTAAATATTTAAAAGTACGGCCATCAAATTTTTAACCGGTTATATTGTTGTATCTTGAAATACAGTTAAACAATTGTGTTTTCAGTTTATGACGTCCTTTAGAAAATACCCTACTGAGTACTCTCTGATATGCCTGCATGAACGTGAACAAGAAGGACGTATCTTTATATTTCCAAACTGCAACTAGGTAAATAAAAACTTTTTTGAAGTTTTCTCGGTATGCTTTGAGTGTCTGCGACCTTAGAAAGCCTTGAGCAGACTACAAGCTAACCACGGTGAAATAATCAAGGCATTGTCAAAACTATTCGACATATCAATCTTTATCCATTCATTCACCCATCCATCCCTTTATTCACCCATCCTGTCAAACATCCATCAACTAGTCCTTTCGTCGAAATCCATCCTATTAGCCCTGATTCTGTCTATCTATTTGTGCTGGTCTCTCCGTTTATTTTTCTCCCCTTTACTTGAACTGGTAGGCGGTATTAATAGATTACACACAATTTAGGTAGTTCAAATTAACATAACTGAGAAATTCGACTAAAAGACAAACTTTTTTCCCTCCGTGTTTTCCGCAGTGGCATCTTTTTAACGTTCTCTATTCTCAGTTCCTTTTCATATATTAGACATTTTTGTACAGTTTAGTATAACTCTGTTAATTATATAGTTTGACTTAAATTTCAAATTCAGCCTGACAAACTGCTAGTACTGACTCACGCCTTCACATTCAGAATTAAAGACGCGTGTGTGTGTGTGTGTGTGTGTGTGTGTGTGTATAAGACGCACACGTGTACGTATACACACACGCGTATGTTCAGACATTCAACCGTTACAACCCATTCTCGCGTTAAATGATAAATATATTCATTATATATTCTAAAGAGTCTTTATGATTTGTATAGGTTTCTTGAGTCTTATTTATTTCATTGTTTTATTTATATCTTTATTTTCATTTAATTTATTTCTCTTTTTTGTATCTTTGGCAAAAATATCAGCCGCTTCATTTGCATCGCATTCTAAGCAAACAGCACAGAAAGCCCTTTTCTACGAAAATAAAAGAAGAAAAGAAACTTCGATGGAGAAAGTTAATGATAAAGTGAGTGGTTCTTGAATCACGTCGTGACATGTAATTTCATGACAACAAACATGTTATTTTTATTCACATCGTGCCGTGGTATGCCGTGTGATTCAGTGTTAACATATTGACACTAAGGGAAAACACCGGAGACGTTGTCGAAAACACGAACCAGCATGAAATAGAATCTCATAGAATTATCCTTTGTATAAAAAACAAGTTTTCTGTTACTTATAACCGCATAGCATGTTGATTCTTGATCAACAGAACCGGTGTCCCGGTACTGAATTTTAATCATCGAATAAGAAGCTCGTGCATTTAAATTAATTCTCTTAACTGGTACATCAAATGTGCATAGACATAACACAATTCTGCAGGGAGCGACTGGCATTTCGAAAGCGAATAAATTACAGTAGTACATGCAAACCCGTGCAAACCGAAGCATACATATCAAACAGATTTAATCGTCGTATGTAAACAAATGTTGATAATCCCTCCGATTAAAAGTGGTTTCAAATTTATTTTGATTGAAGGTATTGTATTTCAGGATTCCCCGAGCACTCTCAGGTCTACAAGTCTTTCTCAAATTTGCAGGGTTTCGTGCACTTGTTTAAATTCGCTTCTAATGTTTTCTGATCTTAACAGAAAACAATTATAATAAAAAGTTCAATATAAAATTCATTGATTGAAAGATATGTTCATTTGAACTCTGGCGGGATGGAATTACCACCTATCCCCCCACCCCCATAATTCATCTGTTATCTCATTCCAAACTGTATGTCTGAAGATCAAGTGCCTATTCTAAATGGTGTTCCATAGATTACATGTTCCTTTCCTATTGTTCCATATAAATTGTCCTAAAATAAATTCAATCTAGAGATGCAAGAATATTGATTGACCGAAGGTATGTGATGTTTTGTTTGAGAGGTTGGATATTTTAACTGCGCTACATGAAAAAATGAAAACTGGTCGATATCTTGTGTAAGTTGAGAATGATTATGATAAATTATCAACCGTATGCAACTCCGTGAAATATAAGCAGTTAATCAATCTTGGATGGGAATATGATCATGAGATTTAACTGTAAAATTCAATCGACAAGTGTACGTACTGTTCAGGGTTGTTGATTAGTCGCCATAGCATGTGATTGTGGTCTATATTTTATGCACGAGAGAGAGAGAGAGAGAGAGAGAGAGAGAGAGATTGAATTATCTGGATTCGCGTTCTGTCCACAAGCGAAGCGCTGAGTGGAAGGTATAAATAAATTGCGGACACATATTTCTAAGGGAAGTAAATCTGACTTGAACTGAAACTTACCTGTCATAATAAGTGTATAGACAGTTTATTATACTTATTTATACGTATACTGACTTTACATAATAATGGCATATGGTATACAGACGTTATAGTATACATGACTTTATAATGTCGTTATGGTTTACTGACGTTTTAGTCAGCCATTGCAAAACTAGTAAGTTGCCGTGTAAGCATACTGACGTATTAAATATACTTCCTTTACAGTATACTAACGTTGAATCGAAGTTATATTGTACTAACATTATAAGTATACTGACGTTATATCATGCTGGCGTTATAGTATACTGACGTCATAACATACTGTCTTAGAGAGTGTATATATATATATATATATATATATATATATATATATATATATATATATATATATATAAGGATATAGACCTTATAAGTATACTGTTGTTGAAATATGTTACATACGGATATAGGCATTATAAAGATACTGACGTTGAAGTACTACATAAGAATAGAGACATTATAAGGATTTTTGACGTTGAAATAGACGTCATAAGGATATCGACGTTTTAACGATAATAGTTTGCAGCTTATTATTTATCTGTGCTAATTGTGAATCTCACTTCGCGCCTGTACTGGATTACTTATTCACGTCAATATGACAACTTGAAAATGTTATCATGGCAAGCCTAACATTGTAAAACATAACTCTACAATGTCCATTATTTAAATTTTCTGCATTTAACATGGTAGGATTGGGTTAACCTAATGGGAAATCTAATATTTTACACATGTGAAAATATATGGATTTATTTTTCATATGTGAAAATATAGGAACTAAAATATATGAAAATGATTTCGCTAATAAGTCTCTATATTTCAGACTTAAGATTTAAGTGTATATATATATATATATATATATATATATATATATATATATATATATATATATATATATATATATATATTCGGCGGATGTAGTGAGTTATGATCATTTTGATTTTGTTCGAACAATATGCGATGATTTTATGCTCTTGTATTTTCACCGTTGCACCGCATGCCACCATTATAAACGATTTCATGCGTGTTGTTAGTAAGCGACATTATTTCATTCGAAAAGATAGATGATATTTCCAAATTCTCTTTAAAAATGCATTTGATGTCAAAAGTATGCGTGAAGTCCTGTTTAAAGGATTTATTAACTTTACTGTCTTGCATTTAAGAATGGTTTCCCAGAAATCGGAATTGTCTCCTTACTACTTCAATTATTATTTCTAGAGACCGATCATATTAATTTTTTGAGGGGATGGCGATTTTTGGCGGGGGGGGGGGGGGGGCGGGAATGGAACGCGATGTCAGGGATTTTCCTTCGATTTATTTTTCAAAATAATATAATTGGTCTTTGTTATTATGTGGTAGGGACGCTATCAATCAGAGTAAGGATATTTTTTTGCAAACTATTAAGAGCCGAAATTTTCTTTCACCAAAATCCGGCCCCCACTCCATAAATAATCTGTCAATTATTCAGGATCTCCAAAATCAGCTATGAAATCAGGTAAATATTAAACATTATTAGATCACTATTTAGTATACCGTGCAGTATATACTTTTGTATTGTCTTGAAAAGCACGTTTCGGAAGAGACGCTGTAAATATATACAGTCCAAATTAGGGTTTTGGGGACTCGACATATGCAGTAAAAATCCACTATGCACTGTTTTTATATAATATCCCTTTTTCGTTCTGTTTTGTGCGAAAATATTTTTACACATATTCCTTCCATAGACAGCTTGTATGCCTAATAGGCTTTCATAGTTGTTTCCCTTTAATTAGCATTACTTTATTGATGATGATGATGATGATGATGATGATGATGATGATGATTCAATTCAACGTTTAAATTATTAGAGAACCATATAAGAGCGTTCAAACCTAAACAAAGATATAAAAATGCACCAGATTAGTCAAAATATTGCCTTAAAAATGCACGTGATTGACAACATATACGATGCCAAAAATGCACGTGATTGACAACATATACGATGCAAAAAATGCACGTGATTGACAACATATACGATGCCAAAAATGCACGTGATTGACAACATATACGATGTCAAAAATGCACGTGATTGACAACATATACGATGCCAAAAATGCACACGTGATCGACAACATACACCATGCAATTAACATTTTTTTTTGTTTTGTTTAGACTTTGATGTTGCCTTCTATTGATTGCAAGTAACTTTATTCACTGTTTAACAAATCCCCAGGGAAAATCAGTGGACAAAATCGTTAAATTGTTAAGCTTAACATTGTACTATTTCTGTCAACGACAATGCTGTAAGGCTCGACTCGGCGATCACAAATGACCGTTGCAGGGGAGGTAAATCTTACGGCATTAATATCGTACATATTTTATTAGACGACATACTGCTTGTATGTGTTGTGCAAAGAATACATGGGGTCTTCTGTTTTTGTTTTACACGTACTAAGCATGCATCCAGTGTGTCCATTCTTCCCTACCACTCTTAATATCAGTGTCATCTGTAACATTTTAAGATGTTCACCCATTATGCCATTCTTACAATCATTTACGTCTATTTGTTACCCAGACTCAAAGCTGTAACAAAACAAGAGGACAACAGTCAAAATGGGTTGCATCCAGGGTCTTGGCAAATGCATCATCGTTCTCATCAACATATTTTTCATTGTAAGTATCTTCCTCCTGTAGAAAAAAAGAAATCATTTAGCATTAGTAAACGAAAAATAAACTCCAAATACCTTTACAGCTATTGCTACATTTAGAGAACATACACAAATACATACATACGTACATGCACATATACATACGTACATACACATACGTACATACACATACACATACGTACATACACATACACATACGTTCATACACATACACATACGTACATAATCTGTATTCTTCTTCTCATTTCCTTATTCTAAATTAAAACTTGCTCTTTATAGTAAAATGAAATATCTGTCTATATTTTTGATAATAATAGTATTTATTGGCAAAGATAGTGTTCTATATTGACAAAATGAGAAAATATATTAATATAATATGTTTACTAAGCTGCTTGAGAATTGCAGGCTAAGAATCATATAAAAACCCTTTCAGTGGTGGCATGATTGATATAAAAAGTATTCTTGGTTGGGTTCTACCTATCACATCAGGTCTGATATAGTAAAGCAGTTTCGAGGAGAAAGTAGTTCTGTTAGTTTTTTTTTTTACATATTGGTAACAGCTAGTCATGACTGACAAGGTGATAAATATCATTAGTAGGTTGTCAGTCTAGATTGCATGCAGTTGTGACGTTCATCGAGGTAGAGAAATGTAGTTGTGACGTTCATCGAGGTAGAGAAATGTAGTTGTGACGTTCATCGAGGTAGAGAAATGTAGCGGTGACGTTCATCGAGGTAGAGAAATGTAGCTGTGACGTTCATCGAGGTAGAGAAATGTAGCTGTGACGTTCATAGAGATAGATAAATGTGGTTGGGACGTTCTTCGAGGTAGAGAAATATAGTTATGACGTTCATAGAGGTAGAGAAATATAGTTGAGACGTTCATCGAGGTAGAACAATGTAGTTGGGACGTTCATCGAGGTAGAGAAATATAGTTGTGACGTTCATCAATGTAGAGAAATGTAGTTATGACGTTCATCGAAGCAGAGAAATGTAGTTGGGACATTCATCGAGGTAGAGAAATGTAGTTGGGACGTTCATCGAGGTAGAGAAATGTAATTTGGACGTTCATCGATGTAGAGAAATGTAGTTGTGACGTTCATAGAGGTAGATACATGCAGTTTGGACGTTCATCGAGGTAGAGAAATATAGCTATGACGTTCATCGAGGTAGAGAAATATAGTTGTGACGTTCATCAAGGTAGAGAAATGTAGTTAGGACGTTCATCGAGGCAGAGCAATGTAGTAGGACGTTCATCGAGGCCGATAAATGTAGTTGGGACGTTCATCGAGGTAGAGAAATGTAATTTGGACGTTCATCGAATTAGAGAAATGTAGATGGGACGTTCATCGAGGTAGATAAATGTAGTTGGGGTGTTCATCGAGGTAGAGCACTGTAGTTGGGACATTCACCGATGTAGAGAAATGTAGTTGGAACGTTCACCGATGTAGAGAAATGTAATTGGGACGTTAATCGAGGTAGTGAGATGCATTTTCTTTAGCAACTCACATGAACAATTTGTAGAGATTCTACAATTATAATTGAAATAGTAAGAATTAAGCAATACTTAGCAAATGGTGTGGTTACTTTGGAACCATGTTGAAAACTATTTTTAAAATTTCTTCTTATAAATGGCTGAGCTATTTTTTTTAACAAAACTTGGCATAAATATTCTTTATAAATTGTTGTATCACAATTATGTCCGGGTGGCTCTCTCAGCAACAATGTTTCTTCCTTGGTGAACGTATATTTGACTTGTCTAGTATAGCTGAACCAATTTTGATCAAACTTGGTACCTGTGTTTCTTTGGACTTTCTCTGTAAATAGTTTTTAATATTATGTCCGACGTGCTACCTTAACAATGATGTGGCATACACAGCCACCACATGGATATTTTATTTTTAATTTATTTTATATTAGTAAGTCCTAGCCAATTTTTATCAAACTTAACATGCTCTGTGAACGTTTTTTTTTTATTTTGAGGTGGCAATCATAGCAACCCAGTAAATGATAATTATCTCCTGTCAGTTACTAATATTTAAAAGACTAACATAGAACCACTTTTTCGTTGTAACTGCTTTACTCCGACCTGATGTAAGAGGTAGAGCCCAAACAAGAACACCTTTCACATTCAAACAAAAGCTTCCAATGCAAAGTCCAACCCAGGTGTGACTTACTCAAGATAGGTTAAACAACATGTCGAATACCACTAATTTATACCTGCAAGCTGGAAAGAACCTTCATATGATTGACTTTCAACTCAAGGCATTTGCCTTATTACTACATTTGCCTTTTAGACCAGTGTAGACCATGTTGGCTATATCAGGTCCAGTTATGACTGTTGCTTCCTTTTCACTTTCTTTGTTTCTGAGTACTTCTCTAAACTCATGGTAAGAACAGATATTACGATTTTGGAAGGAGAAGGGTAACATAGACTCTTTATATAAAACTGCTTTGGATAATGATAGTTAAAATTATCTTGTTTTGTATTATATGGATTATTTTGTAAACTATCCAGTGTTTCACTGTATAATATTTAATACAATAAAATAAAATTCTGATTATTCCCACATTTTTCTGAACATTCACTACCATGTTTATTATATAAAGCACGTAAGTTAATAAATTATTCTACTAAGTATTGTAGTATCTTCTATTTGAATACTTTCCAAGCGATACCTTTCCTATTTAAAACAATTACTCCTAATTACACTGACAAATTCAATCACAGTACATACGAATCTAATATAAATTTAAATATTATGTCCCTGTCTAAAAGAAATTTAAGTGATTGAGGAACTGTGATCTTTTTGTTCCTTCCTGAAATATTCATTAAACATTTTTCTCATTTAACATTGAACTGAATCTTAAACCTGAGATGTATGTGTGAAAACATATTTTCTTCATCCTTATTGCCTAATATTCACGCTGGTATATAAATAGATTGTGTTCTTGTGAATAAAACTATTTTGTTTTTAGAATCAATGTATTTTATGCAACATTGATTAACTCAGAAGGACATTGGTCTTAGATTATAATCAAGTTTGCTCTACATGCATACTTATCAGCTATAACATAACGTGTAATTTTGTTAGCAAATAATTTTATATTAGAGTCAGTTTGAAGAATGATATCGTTAATACATAAGACTAATAAAAAAAGGATCCAGTCTGAAACCTTGGGGTACACTAGCATTTGTTTTCACAGTTGAAGGATAACCTTCACAAATAGATCTTTTCCCACTATCTGAGGGATAATTTTCGAAACTTCTAACAATTGCAGTTTATAAATTAACCATTCATGCCAAACGTTATGGGATTTTTTTGTATTGTCATAAAATACAATCCATCGTGTGTACACGTATATTATCTGTAAACTTATTACCCTTTATCTTTCTAGTTATTTGGCTTCATCTTTTCCGCAATCGGTATTTTCCTGTTCGTCGGTAAGGATTTCATCAAGCAATATCTGGACGTTGTAAAGAAAGCTTTGGAAGCAGCCGCTTCATCCACTGGGCAGGGTTCTGTGACAATCGATTTAGACCAAATATTCTCCATATTCCAAGGTCTGGCAGCTGCTTTTCTATGCTTTGGAATCCTCATGCTGGTTATATCTTTTCTGGGATGCTGCGGTGCCTGCTGCAAGTTCAAAGTCGCCCTGATTATTGTAAGTGGCATAATATCTATCTATCTCTTTATATATATATATATATATATATATATATATATATATATATATATATATATATATATATATATATATATATATCCTGTCTGTGTATATATCTGTCAGTAGATACAGAAATCGATACATAATATATATGCAATTTTTGTCATTAAATTTTGATAACTTAACTTTTGATCGGCCCTAAGAAAACTATATTACGCCGATGTGCATTTAAACCATATACATTGCTATGCATACTGGTCGATAATAACTTAGTACATTTGTTCGTATGTACGAATGTATGTAATGTATGTATATTTATATGTATTTGATAAAATACGATTTTCAAAAGAAATAACTATTTCTGAGAAACGAAAAGTGTGCACGGAGGCGGAAAAAATGTTTAGTTGAGAATAGAAATGTAAATAAACAAATCTTAATTTGAACCTTTTGGAAGAGAGTGCTATTGACGTTACGAGTTCTAGCTCAATCACAAGCACCCTTATTTTCTTGTTGAGTAAAGAACACCACTACCACCTCACCCCTCAGCTGCCCAGAGACAAAACTAATGTTTTCAAACAAAAGCCATACCTCATACCAATTTTTTGAGCATATAATTCCTGGCTCATTTACAAAATGCCTTATTTACATTTTTTAAATTAAAACAACACATAAGGCCACTGACAAATGTTCGAATGATAATGATGTATTGACGTCAACATTAACAGTAATATCAAACTCTGAAAGATGATCAATTTGACCATTCGCCTATCCGGTACTAAGATGGAAAAAAATGATCGCTATACGTAAAAATCTGACTCTGAAAAATAGACACTAATAATAGACTTTAATAATAGACATTAAACATAATAAAAAAATTAAAGATATTTCGACGCAGAGATTGGACATTTTTTTATGTCATTTCTTTAGTTCAGATAATACCAAGACCTTGACTCGCATGCTAAAAGAAAGACAAGCGAAATAAGCATTTTGTATGTGATATCATATAAATATATCAAATATCGAGGAGTAATCTTCACATTAATGTATATCGGTCATGTTTAACATGTACAGAGAGCTTTAAATCCAGTTTTAAAAATTTTTTAAAAATTGTTAATTCATGTGTGCATATTGACAACTTGGGATCCTGCGGTAAATACACATAGCTATACGAAGTCATAAATAATATAACTTGTATGAAAACAGCAGCACTCCATGATTTTGTTGAAATATGCAAATTGCCTTGGCGGTGCAGTTAATAGTGACTTTTGTAATATTAAAGTTTGTCTGGAAACTAATCAAAGACCTGATCGGTTATTGTGTAGTAAGCTTTAAAAAAAAGATGGTACCACTTAGAAAGAGATTTAATGAAATCAAAGAGACAAGCAAATAAGCTAACACACGCATATATATATATATATATATATATATATATATATATATATATATATATATATATATATATATATATATATATATATATATAATCAGGATATTATGCAGGGGGGGTCAGGATTTTTTTGCAGGCGGGTCATTCAGTCACTGCCGGGAGAGTTATTATAGTAAGCATTCTGAAACTAAAGCTAATATTTACTAAGCGTTTTGAACAGAATATTGTGACATATTTTCAGATTAATTTGCGTGATTAAACTTGTCGGAATTTACAGAAACGGCTCTAGGATGTGCAGGGCCCAAAACAGCAAGCGATGAGCGGGGCCCCAGGCAAACAAACTGCATTGCGTAGTTGATTTCTGTCAGTAGCGCGGGGCCCTAGGCGGTTGCTTTGTTCGCCTTGCCCTAGGACTGGGCCTGGGAATTTGTATATATATATTTCGAGTATGATTTTCAGGGGGGTCACGTGACCCCGCCCTGACCTATGCTGTGGCCGCTCATGTATATAGATCGAATAAACTTACATGGAAATGTATATACACTCTAGGACAATGTGATCTGTGTGGAATTGAAACCCAGCATTGACAGAGGTCATTTTTTATATTAAATAGTGGTACAGTATCGTCTCTTTCAAATCCATTTCTTCAGTATGAATGTCTGCTTGAGGCGACGGTCCTGCTTAGATGGAGAAAACAACTACAACTTGGTGCCAGTGTTAATGAGCCAAAGCTAATTACAAACCCAGGAACTGTCATCTGTGCACCTAAGTCGTTGAGACATGATTTTTTTGTACAGGGTTGAATTACAGAATTTGTTTATGAAAAATGTACACCAAGAAATTCTTCTATAATTATATTTACTTGCGTGAGTAAGAAGTAATACAATTCAGCAACATATGCTATCTTTGTGAAACGGGGATTAAGGATGAAGGCAAAGTTGTCAAAGTGAAAAACACAAACTTGAAACAAGATCACGATTACCTAACGAGCAAATACAGTAATCCTGCGCATCCAGAGTATAATTTTAATTATAAATACCCTAAATTCATAATTTGTGTGGATGCGATTTTCGTATAATTATTAAGACAGCAGTAAAACCACCATCTATATTAAGGAGTGTAAATAATAACAAACAATAATCAGATATACATTTCGTTTGATGAGATGTGTATGGTCCATACCTTTGAAATACACTATTAAGACTTTTTAGTAACAGGGACAATAAGACTGATAGATACGTATTAGTTTATAAACCAATGACTTAAACAACTTTCTAAAATTCTAATCCAATATAAATTCACAGAAACAATGAAACAGTAATCCTGCGGAACCTTTGGCACAACATTGATTGCCGCAAACATAGAACCAAAATATTTCCGAAAAGTTTTTTATCCGTATGAATGCACAGATTCATTTGAAAGGTTTAATTAAACTAAATTGCAAACAATAACAAATTAAAGTAATCCAGAATGACATACGTGTTCATGAACAGAAACATACATATTCATTACGTGTTCATGTACAGACATATATATATATATATATATATATATATATATATATATATATATATATATATATATATATATATATATATATATATATATATATATATTCATTTACAGACAGATTCATATTCATTATATGTTTATGTTCAGACTGTTGTATATTTATTAGGTATTAATGTACAGAGAGATGCATAATCATTATGATTTTTGTACAGACAGATTCCTTTTACAATAAAGAAAATAATGAGTTTTACAATACAAGGCAACTTGTAATTATGGAATGTATTGCATGATTAAAAAGGTACCAGGACTTTCAGATATTAATTGAATGTCGTACCAAAACAATAATTGTATGTTCTTTTTTATGTCATATATTTGCTTTTAAGCAAATACAAAATTTAAGAATGCTGGTGTATTTCCAGATCAGTAATTACAACAAAAATTTAGGATAAGAAATGTATAAAGATTGTTTGACTATAAATCACCAAGAGATGACTTTAATTCGATCATCGAGTGATATAAATATTACATTAAATGAGCTTGCGTTAACTTGCTTTGATGATAATAGGTATTTAGTGAATTCTGTAAACACACTTCCATGTGGCTCCTGTCATAATTAAATAAATGGAAATTAACGCCTTATTAACAAATTATTTATTTCATTTTCTTTCAATGGTTCGACAATCTTCCCTCTTAATTACATTATTACCCGTAATTACGTGTTCCATAAAGTTGTTTATTTTTGGAGAAAAGACAATCTTAAAACTAACATTTTCACGAAGATCTTTTGTTACGGAATTACATTTTGTACTTTCACCCACACAGTTATTCGATAAAGACTATCACGCACAGAATTACATTTTTTTTCTGTCACCCACACAGTTATTCCGTAAAGACTATCACGCACAGAATTACATTTTATAGTCACCCACACAGCTATTCCGTAAAGACTATCACGCACAGAATTACATTTTGTACTGTCACCCACACAATTATTCTGTAAAGACTATCACGCACTCCTAACTTTGTTAAGTTGCTTGCCTTATTTTTTACATCCTAGTTATACATTGTTTGTTTCCTAGTATAAATTAATAATTAGTTATAGTCTGGAGTTGTCTCACTGCAGTTATTATTAAATTCTTTTCCTATTGACATTTTATTTATTTTTCTTTCATACGATTTTCTTTTTACCTTTAGATTTCAAAACCACCTATAGCACAAGTTTCTTGTTCAACTAAACCATTCTTAGTACAAGATGATACATCTTCAAAACACCATTACTAAAACTCATTCATGATACCTAATCTCAAATGGACCAAGTACTGTTCATTTGTTTGAAGACATCAGCGAATGTATTTGGTTGTTCTCAATATTTTCACAAGCATCAGACACAATAATTGGATTCAATTTTTTTTTTTAACACCGCATGGTACTTTTTCCTGTTTGTGATATATTTCCATATGTTGCCACTTATATCTATCAGAGCAGCCGAATTTCAGAACTTATTCACCTCACTCTTCCTCTCTTTCATTTAACTGTTATTAATCGTTTCGCTATTTGTCAGGTTCAAGAAAACTTCCATCATCTACACCAATCTTCTCTTTGACAGTGGGTTAATATTAAAACATTTGTCTTGAAGTGTTCGAGTTTTGTTACCTACGTCTCTGCTGTTTTGTGTTTCTTTGGTGGGGGCAGTGGAAGGGTTCCAACGATAATCCTTTAATCTTCCTTTTTTATCCTACCAGTTGTACATTTATTAACATTGTAATTTCTCCATCTTTCTGTCTGTTGGTATTGTTTAATACTTTCCATAATTATTGAAGATGAGGTTGTAAAGTATTGCAATTTTCCAGATTTTGTAATTTTCTCAACATCAGTCTCTAAGGTAGATACGTCATTGTTGCTTCAATGAGTTGCAAGTATTGTCTTATGTTTGGTATTTCTCCAGATCGTACTCGAACAGTTTGTAAAATCTTATTGGTCTGTATACAGTACCTAATCTCTGGTAAATACGTCTTGAAATAATTGGTGTCATCGTCTGGGTTTTGTTTGTTTTGCAATATTCGTTTTGGATTTTTTTTGCATATGATATTTATTCATCAGCTGTCAATTTTGATCAACTTGTACTCTCCTTGTTATTTGTTTTTTATCCTTCGAAAACGGCTATCCTCCTGAGTTTACTTGTTTGTCTGTAACATCGATTAATTACAAAAAATATCACTGTCTCCATCAGATTGTTAGATATTTTAGTCAGATTTCCCGAACTCTTGAAGACTACTCTCCGGTCATATTAGTAATCCAATTTACTTCACTTGAAGCGGCAAACTAATTTCCCTGAACTACGCGAAAGCATTATCTGATGTGCATAACGTGGAAATCAAGAATATTCCCATCTTATTCTTGAATGCTTATTGTTAGACCTTAATTTTCCTCTTTGGAATTGTTTGCATAGTCTACTTACAGCATATGAAGCTAAATCACCGTGAACAAAATTCTGAACATGCAACGACACCTGCAAATATATGGGGTGTGGTTCACTGCTTGTTTTTTTTTTTTTTTCTTCTTTTTTTTTTCTTTTTTTAATCTTAAGTCCAATATTTATTTATCTAAAGTTTTGCATTTTATAAATTTGAAACAATACAATAATGTTTGGGAGTCATTCATTTATTTATTAACTTAGGGTCAAAACCTTAGGAATATTTGAATTAAAGAGTGGCGGGAATGAAAAGCTTGCCATCAGATTGCAACACATGGAAAAGTGTCTCTGCCAAAGTCTGTCTATCGATCGTCTTCATTCGGTCATCTTGATTGGTTTATCTTCATTCAATCATATTCATTCAGTCATCTTCATTCTGTCGTCTTCATTAAGTCGTCTTCCAGTGGCTTAGAGGTTGTACCTACTGAAATATTGTAATCCAGGCGCGGCGCTGTCTTGCTCATTTTGTCAGCGACGCATACAAGCTTAAATCTCCATTTCACAAATACCTGACAGCGGGAGATGACTTGTTAATTTAAAAAAAAATGAAATTAAATAAATATAAGGTATTTGTGACTGAGCCAGAAATCAAAGACTCTAAAAATGATTATATCCCTGAGGTAGCATGTTTGCATTTGACAAAATGTTTTGTCTTGTAGGCTTTGATCTTTTAAAATAAAAAAGAACGATGTTCGTGGAAGGGCTAAAACGCATAGCGCCATTATTACTGAAGACACTCGAATGGTACAATTTCTATGACTAAAATAGTGCACATATAGCCGTATCAAATACTGAACTATACATGCGTGCATTCACGTGTGTTGAAAGGTGTTCAGAGAGCCTTCAAATCTGGCTATTACCCGCAACAAAAGCATCAAATATTGTGAAGAGTTCAGAACGTTTTTTTATTGGTACATAGGAAAAATCATCACAATCACCACCACCCCTACCCTCAATACCCTTCTCACTCAGCCACCGTCTTTTCCATCGTTACAATTGATACAGAATGGCAGTACCAAAATAAATTCCGTGGCGAATTTTCTTTTTATCGTAAATGGATAATAAAGACATAGCATATGAGCATGTTTATCAATCCTTATTTCTAGAGAAAGTTTTGATAAAGGCTTCGTAAACTTGGCACCGAAATTACACGAATGGATTCACAATCTGTTTGTGAATAAGCTTTACTAGACCAACTCTTGTAGTGCGTGTTTAGGATCTCGCATTCCATGAATAGGAGGACCTTCATATGCTGATACAGCAATAGATAAAGGACTTTCCGTAAAGAGAGGACCTTTCTGAACCATATATTTCCCCGCTTCTTGACTTCTCTTGTATAATACTTATTGGTTACTACATTGTATGGGAAAATGTGAACTAATTTTTATTATGAGTAATGCTGTACGACTTTTGAGAGTGAAGTATTAGTCCGAAAAAACGAGTTCGTGCTTTCCATTACAAATGCAGCAACCTTTTAATAATAAACTTATTTCGTTTAGAGTCATGTTTTGCATGAATGCGCGTTGAAGAAACTTTACCAGTTGATCTGGAATGGACGGATTTTGTTTTTCTGTTGATCCAACTCAATTCTGGTTTTCTGCTTATGAATGACTGGGTTTATTAGGTCAGTTCATTGCAGTAAGGACAATGTGATTTCAGTTGGAAAAGTAGTCGAATTTACAATACATTTTCGGTGCGCATTAGGTTTTCCATGACATGGGTCATGCCATTCGGATTTGCGGAACTAACTAAGAAAGTACATTTTGAGGAAATTCAAGATGCATAAATGTTAATATATTTATTACCATTCTTATTACCAGCTAAAGAAGACATGTTTATGCCCAGTCAGTTGCATGCTCACTATTGCAGCGTACCCAGCTATGACTTATATGGGTTGTCTCGCTAGTCTAACATTGTATCGAAATAGTTAAACGGGGAAAATTGCAAAGCATATATTGTATGACAGCCCAGTTAGCCAGCGGAAATAATATTTTTTCGACGTCTTGGCTTATTGGCACTGATGCTCTTAGTTTTCTATCATAACCTTCAGCTGCACAGTTTTCTCGAGTGCCTTGACTGACTTGTAAAATGGTACGTCTCTGATAGATATGCGATAGCTCTTAGCCTAAATATGCTCTTCTGTGCTATTTTTATATACCATAGAGAGCACTGGTCATAGTCTGAACCATTCTGTTTGAGAAAAGTTACGAATATTTCTCCTAAATAACTATAAACGATCATAATGGTATTTTCAATTACTGAATTCTCTCACGTTTGTTGTTGACGTTACGAATACCACGTTCATTCGCTTGCTTATTTGAAAGTTTCATTCGTGACTCAGTGAAATCGTCCACTTCGTTAACTTATCATCTGTACTTTCCAATGGACGAAATAAATTGTTTTGTTTTTTCACAAGCAGATATAATCAACCTAAAGCTAAATCGTCTACGACATGATTATACATAGTGTTTTTACAAAAAAGTAGTTCCTCATACACTATACTATTTTTAGGCACATGTGTCGTTCAGTATGAAGCCGTGCAATATTAAAAAATACTACACGAAACTGACGATCTAAAGTTAGCGGAGAAAGAAATGAGCATATAATAATGCCTAGATATTTCGACCATTATTTTCAAATGAAAACAAGATGAATTTTCGGTATATCTCGAGTCAATGAGGTACTCTCTTTCCTGGTCCTTCCATTTTTTAGGCCCTCTCTTCGATGGTCTGCAAATGTCCTCTATTTCGTGAACTACGATAGAAACATATATACATACAATAAAGTGCAGTCATTAGTTTTTATTACAAATTCTTAAAAGTTTGTGTGTCTCTGTGTGTGTGTGTGTGTGTGTGAGGGCGCACGTTTGTGTTGTTGTTTTCTTCGTCGTTATCTTTGCTGTTTTGTGCGAGTATGTAAGATTTCTATGACAGATCACTGCGATGCAAAGATAAATACTAGGTTAACAGGGAAGATCAGGGAAGTTCGTACATAATGTCCTCGTCTCCACCCTTGTCCCCTCATCTCCTCTTGAAAACTCCGCTAACTCATTAACATTGCATTTTAACGAAACACTGTGACTTATTTTGGACATCAATTTGAATCGAAAGCATGATGAATTCTCGGTATGTATAGAAATCTTTGCGAAAATTAGTTGCGGAATGAATATCCGTTTGTTTTTAAAGTCAAAATCGCCTAGGTGTTGGAGTGCTTCAACAAATTAAGCTTTTTTTATCCTTGTGAGTTATTTATCACTTACACATAACCAGGGATAAATTTGGTCAGCGGACCATCTTGAGTTGCAGTGTACCAACGTGGATGGTACCAACAATCCGTCGGATGCCCATAGGACACTTGTAACATCTATCAATTAAGTATCACGTAGAAGAGAATATAATAGACATCGGCCAACTGAAATCTCCAAAGCATATAACCACATCTACTTATTAACATATTACATCATATGAAAAAAAACAGAATATTATACGTTGATGCGTACCTAATAAGAATTAATGGTAACTTTATACTTCATGGTAAGAAGTTTGTGAGAAATAGTCGAAAAGTATTGAAGTTGTAACTATTTTCGAATTCGTACATGAAGTATAGAAGCAGTCAACAAGGTGACATATATAAATCTTGAATGTCCGACATACCTCGAGTATGCATGTAAACCACGTGATTCCTAACACCTTCATCATTTGTCTGCGTTCTATAGGTATCACAAAGTGTCCGGATTTTACAGATATACGGGGTACCTTAATTTAATCGAAGGCTAGGTATCCAGTGAAGAGTTTGTCTAAATTAGCAGGGCACCTGGATATAGTGCATCTAACGTTACAATTTCATATAAAGAAACTTTTCACAATATGTACACGAGTCCTGTCAGAATCACATAAAACAACTTTTCTCAAAAGAAAAATAGCGATACATAGTGCATGTGCATGTGCGTGTGTGTGTGTGTGTGCATGTGTGTGTGTGTGTGTGTGTGATTAAGTAGGCGGAGCATTCTACGTTTATCCAAGAGGTCAGTTTTTCACAATTGCAGGTTATAACTGCCCCCTGATTCAACCCCTCCCATTCCCAAACGTACCCGCCCCAAATACAGTATCTTCCCGACGCCTCGAAAATAGATGAATATATGTTAATTGTTCTCTTATTGTTCACATTACTACCGTTAGACTTCATCTTCTTTTTTAGTATGCAATTGTCCTAGCAGTGATTCTGATCGGACTGGTTGTCGTGTGTGCCATATTCTTCGCTAATCCAACAATCGTAAGAAACTTTATTTACATCTCTCTCTCTCTCTCTCTCTCTCTCTCTCTCTCTCTCTCTCGTTAATCTTCCGCATATCTCTCTGTCCGATGCATAGTGTTGATTCCCATGAACTGTGTGTGTAGTGTGTGCAACTATATTTCAATTGTATCAAGTGGGGTTGGGGATGGGGTTGGGAGAAGGAATGGATGTCAGTAAGCAGTAAGTTTATAATTCATTTTGACGGATACGAACAACAAGTCGTTCATCCCCGAGAGATAATAATTCAAAAGCATTATCAGAAATGACCTATGGAAAAGGCGTATGTATGTATGTATGTATGTATATATATATACATATATATATATATATATATATATATATATATATATATATATATATATATATATATATATATATATATATATATATATATATATATATATATATAATCTCGTTTACAATCATGCTTGTCTATTTTCCTAGTATTCGGCTCCACTGAAGAGCGAACTCAAGCAAGGAATTCAAAACGAGTACAAGGGTCTTTCTGGAACCAATCTTGTTTCTATGGCATGGAATGTCGTCATGCAAAATGTAAGTATAAATATATGTATGTATGTATGTATGTATGTATGTATGTATGTATGTATGTATGTATGTATGTATGTATGTACGCATGTATGTATGTATGTATGTATGTATGTATGTATGTATGTATGTATGTATGTATTATCTGCGAGGACTGTGGTATCACTTTTAAATAAACACATCGTCTTTGGCATTCACAGGTGAGATCCACTATATTGATAGCTTGATGGGGCGGTCAGTATCGGTGGCATATCCCCATACACCCTATTGTATTTTGCGTGTTTTGCATGTCTGTTTGGATGTATTGGATAAAAATAGATGGAATGGCATACAAAGGACCATATGTAGTCTGAGCTTAGGTTCAATTTCACAGCATCGATTACAATTTATAATTTTGTTATCATTTCATTAGATGAATATATAAGACAAGGCATATTGTTTCGTAAAATTTTCTTCACTGTCTCGTGACCAACTAAATTTTTGTGAGGGGGACCGGAGGGATGGGGAGCTAAATTATGGTCCGAAGCCGCTTTTAGAAAGAGAAAAGCTCTACATTGTACGGCCTCCTTCGACGAATAGTTTGACCTAACTTAAGTTTTTATTTATTCTTTATATAACATCTACAAATACACACAGACACACACACAGACACACACAGTCACAAATACACACACAGAGGCAGTATTTGATATTTATTGAACTTAGGACCGTGACTATTTCTGGTATTTAGGGACGTCGAAAACAATTTCTCCATATAAGGCTTCCATGAACATTTAAATTCCTAATTCAAGGCAAAAAATACTTGGTATTAATTGAATAACAAGTGCTGTTGTTTTTGTTGTAGTTTTCTTGGTGTATTTGGTTGTTTGTGAGCACACACACACACACACACACACACACACACACACACACACACACATAGATATATATATATATATATATATATATATATATATATATATATATATATATATATATATATATATATATATATATATATATATATATACACACACATATACATACATACATACATACATACATACATACATACGTGTGTGTGAGTGCGCGCGCGCATCTTTCTTCTGGTTCTGTTGCGACTTTAAAAATTTCCATGAAAATATTCTATTATAGTTCCACGTTTCCTTCTATTTTTTTTACCAACTTTCATATACGGATTTAGCATAGTAGACGTACCTCCAATTTTTTTTTAAAATCAACGAACAAATTTCTTTTTTCAGTTCCAATGTTGCGGTGTTGACAGCTATTCTGATTTCACTGGCGCGAAGCAATGGAACGATAGTATAGCACTTGTTTCTCCGTTTGCATGTTGTAAAACTTTGCCGACGGATTCCAGTCTAAGTCAAACCGAATGTGGTAGAATACCCAGCACAACCAATAGTTATTACAATATAGTAAGAAATGCAATTCTCTCTCTCTCTCTCTCTCTCTCTCTCTCTCTCTCTCTCTCTCTCTCTCTTATTTACTTTGTTTTGCAAATTTTCAGATCTCTACTGTCTATAACTAGATACCTTCCCATGCTTTGTATTAACCTTTTATCATCTGACAACTTTCATATAGACTTTAACAGAGTGCAAATTTAGCGAGCAAAAGATCAGCCCAATCCCATTTAGCAAAGATGTTTTCATTATATTTAACCATAGACTAACAGATAGCATCAAATCTCCCCTAATTCACTAATGTAAAATTTGGTTTTTACTCCACGCTATCTTAAATGTGTTTTAGTACTTTAGATTAAGACTGGTTGTTAATACTTCTGATAACGACAACAGATGAAATGATTCTGGGGCACGCCTTTATGATTGATAAGATTGTTGTTATCACATAGAAATCAATATATCTCGTTTTCCTCTTTGCTTTATGCTCCACAAGGACGATGGAATGCTGTTTGTCCATTCGTCTTTCACACCTTATTTAAATTTTGTGTTTACGTAATTTTAGGTACTGAGATGGGACATCCATAACTTTCAAAAGAAATTATAAAATGTAATCTTATGGAAAATTCAAGTTTTATGATAATATCATAATCTCTGATGCATGCGTCTTGTTGTGTGGAGGCAAAAGTCATTATTACCAACCAAACAATAAGACATAGTCAGAAACAGGGTCAAGTTATACTTGGCTACAGTATTTACTAGTGCACAACAATTACCCCTCTGCGATGCGGATAATCCTTGACCTGTTCCAAAATGCTCTTCGGGTCAGTTTGATAGTTTAACTGCACATCAACTCATGACAGGCCATATAGAACCAATACAATTTGTGTGTGTGTGTGTGTGTGTGTGTGTGTGTGTGACAGAGAGAGAGAGAGAGAGAGAGAGAGAGAGATTTTGATTTTTAACGTAGCTTTAAAAGAAATATTATATCGCTACGATGCCTGCACGGTGGCAGTTCATATTGATGTTTAGCGCTGGGGCATCATGCGGCAGACATAGAGCATCATGTCTCACCCAGTCACATTATACTGACACCAGGCTGACCAGTCCAGACACTAACCTCTTAATACTGAACGCCAAGCGAGGCAGATGCTAGAACCATTTTTATAATTCTTTGGAATGACTCGGCCTTGGTTCGAACTCGCTACCTCTCGCATCCGAGGCGGACGCTCTAACAACTTAGTCCACCGGAGCGGTCCAAGGCAATTTGAATCAAATATCCTTCCCAGAGACACAACACGGTAGCCACCCTGGTTGATATGGAAAAGATTCAAACTCAAAACCTTTGTCGTGCTACTTCCACGTGCTAAATACTTAAGTTATGCTCTATATTATGTTTAAAACTTAAACTTTCTGACACGTATGCTATTTGTTGGAGGTAAAAGCTTTGCGGTGGAAATTGTCAAAACCTGGGACTTTTTCATCCAAATGTCAAAACCTGGGACTTTTCCATCTCATGTAATCAAGATGAAATATTCTCTGTTGGAATAGCTGGTGATTTTGTCATTATATGTAAGTCACTTTTATTCTGCGCACGTTTCGATCCAGCTTGTGAACTAGCAAAATGCTTTCAAAATTCGGTGTTTTTGCCATGTCCCTCTTCTGACACATACACTCTTCTGACACATACACTCTTCTGACACATGCACTCTTCTGACACATGTCCCTCTTCTGACACATGCACTCTTCTGACACATGTCCCTTTTCTGACACATACACTCTTCTGACATATACACTCTTCTGACACATACACTCATATGAAGATTTAAGTAGCTTAATTTGTCTTTGTCTTAACGAAATTTGAAGATCATCTGATCAGCTTATCATTTTAAATTTCGTGTAAAATTTTGTAAAAATTATTTTATTTCTAAACGTGGGCGTTCATTTTGAGAGAATTGTTTTGCATTCGAACACTGTGGGAAACATACTGAGCTCGATACCTGCAGCATCCTGTACGTATTCAGTACTTATATAAAACAGATTCACATCAAGATAAGTATTCTCTACTTCTTTAAATAACATAATTGTATGAATTCAATGGTCAAATGTCAGAACTCACTTTTTAATAGAATTTTTACCCTTTAAAAATACGAAACTGTGGATTAGAGCCTGCGCCTCAATGGCTTTCTCTCGGCAGTTCAGTATCTAGAGTGTTCGGTCAATTTACAATTTAAAGTAAACAGCATTGACCCTAATCTGCTGGCAGATTACCCTACTACATACATCGATGTACAGTGTTGAATGAGTATCATACTGAAGTACACCGCCCTACTTCTGTCTCGCTATTCCTTACATTTCTGCTAATATTTCATACACTTATAGAGTAGTTTTAGCTTTTATTTTTAACCATGACTTTATAATTGTCTGATAGTATTTTGAATGAACAAAAAATAACAAATTTATGTCAAACTACTTTTACTGGCGGCCACTAAATTTGAGTTTTCCTGAGGGTAACTTATATCAGCGCTATTCGGTTTTATTGATCTGTTACTATTATTATATTTAAATTGGTAAAGAAAAAAAAAAGAAACAGTATATATTTTAGTTCTGGTATTGACTGTCCTCGCAATTTGCGCGAAAATAAAAGCATTCAGAGTTAGGTATGTTTACAGTATGCTTATCATGAATAATGCGTTTTTCTTGTACTTCTTCCCTTTATTACAACTATGGGATTTATTTTGTCAGAAGGAATTAAAGAATGGTCCGCAGTAGCAGCCATATCAGCACCAGCAATAGAAGTAGTAGTAGTGGTGGTAGAAGCAGTAGAAGTTCCAATACTAATCATTATAAAAACAGTCGTTCTAGTTTTACTTTTTCTTGTTTTCGTCATCATTATATCATGTGGTAGTAGAGAGGTTATTAGAGGACCCTGACCCTTATACGTATCGTCAGAATTCTGGTTGGTGTCGCTTCTTGATGTAATAAAATGTTTTAACAAAGTTACCAAATGCTGATGATTCTTAATTTGTCTGTTTTAGGGATGTTTCGACAAGATCTGGGGTATCGTCTTTGGAAACACTGCAATTTTTGCAGGAACTTTTGCTGGCCTTCTTTCTTTCATGGTAAATGCACTATATCAGTTTAAGTGTGAATATGTGTGTGTGTGTGTGTGTGTGTGTGTGTGTGTGTGTGTGTGTGCATTCTTCATGTACTTTGTAATATAAAATAAACTTGAAAACTATGATACCGTGCATCTCTGTTCAAATAAGGAACACTACATGTGTTATCCTTTGTCTCAGCCGAATGGATTCCATTCCATTTTTTAATTGCATAAAAATCATTATTAGGTGTTTATAAATTTCTTTACTCCTTATTTTAAATAACCATAGTCGAATGAGTGGAACTAGATAAAAAAATCTCTTTCCATGATGAATAATGGCAGTATGTTACCTATATATTCAGGGCCGGCGTCAGACTATCTGGCGCCCTAGGCAAGGTTAGATTCTGGCGCACCACCACCCGGAAAATATCAATTTCAAAATTTATAAACAGTAATTACGTCCTGAAAGTTTCGTATACGAGCGATTTTCACTCACTCATTTTGCTTGTTCCGGTCAACCTGGTGTTTCGGTCAGACTGAATCTACCCGATTATTTGTGCCTGTATGAAATAAACCAGGATAAAAAACGACCCTCAATAAAATTTAAATTTATTTATTTATTTTTGAAAACTGTTGTTGATTTGGAGAAATGCGCCCCCTGAAATCAGCGCCCTAGGCGGCTGCCTAGTTTGTCTATATGGTAGCGCCGGCCCTGTATATATATAAATTTGTCAGAAATAAGATAGTCTAAATGGTAAATGCAAACTAAAAGTTACCTTAATGAAATGGTTTTAAAACCTATATTGTTTTCTTTCTTGCTGTTCAAAGGCTGTTGTCTATGCTCCTTTCACATTATCAACTTTGTTATTGTTATTATTATTATTATTATTATTATTATTATTATTATTATTATCATTGCAGTTAATCTTGATCATCCTGTCGATTGTACTCATCTGTGACAGCAAATCAAACAAGGTCTCCCCATGAAAGGAAACGAGCTAAATTTTAAGACAAAGCACTCTAACGGTGAAAGAAGTTCAAATGACAGGGTTTACTAATATTATCTATGTTCTGATATTGTATTGTGATGGATCCAAAGAAGTGTGTAATTAGTTGAATTTTAATAGATAGCTTATAGGATACAGAAAATATTTACTGTTAGAAACATATTGGTCTTTCCCCTTGCAAAAATGGAAGGCGTACTGGAAGAACCAAGGTGTCCCAATTAATACGCCCATGTCACAACAATCAACATCTCCTGGGTTGTGTTATGGCGTGTGTGACCTGGAAAATGTTTTACATTTCTGGTCAGCTTTCTACAGTTTTTATCCTTGGTTTTGATAAAGAATGATCAAGCATTATGAGCTAAAAAGTGTGAGATGGTGACAGGCGGCCATCAATATAAGCATGTCGCTTGAACGAAATTCTGTCTTTTTAAAATAAGTTACTGGAGATAAGCAAGTGGTTCTTTTAAGTAAGTATAAAAGTGAAAGACTTCGGAATATATATTTTTCTTTCAATATATATAACACACTAAACACAGATATATATATATATATATATATATATATATATATATATATATATATATATATATATATATATATATATAAAGAGAGAGAGAGAGTTATATTTATTGAAAGAGGAATGTTTCAAAAATAAAGTTTCTATATTTTTTTACTAGACTGTTTTCGTTTGTAAATATACATATATATATATATATATATTTAGAGATTCTAAAATATTGGTCAGATCACACTAATCTGGTCAGATCGCCTAACAACAACTTTGGTTGTACATGTTACTGTGCCGTTGGTCTTTAGTAACATAAACACAACACTAGTTATGCATGTAATTACGCCATTGGTCTTTTTTAACATAAACAAACAAGAGTTGTTCATGTAACTGTGTCATTTATCTTTTTTTAAAACATAAATACAACTCTCATTGTACATGTAACAGTGGCAATGGTCTGTCTTTTAGCATAAATGCAATTCTCATCGTACATGTAACTCTGATATTGGTCTATGGTAACGTAAACACAAAACTGGTTATACATGTACCTATGTCATTGGCCTTTTTTTAACACAAATTCAAATTTGGTTGTACATGTAACGGCACCCTTGGTCTTAGCCAACATAAATACAAACTTTGCAGAATTGCTGACTATTTAGTGACACAGATATATTATATTTTAAAAGTGTTTCTCTACACTCAATAAAAACGTAAAGTGAGACATTCATGGGATTTCCCTCGGGGAAGATATTTTCAAAGACTTTTGATTTGAAGGTACTAATTGCCGGATACTCAAGCTAGACTCTTTAATATGGAATTATAATATTTGTTCTTACCCATCTGCTTCTTAAATACAGTACTCGCCTTTAAGTAGTTAGCTGCATGCCCTTTGCTTTTTATGTCGGAGTGGATAGCCATTACATGTTATACTGGTTCATTTGTTTTTAGCCAACAAAAATATTTTAACATCAATGGCACTGAATCAGTTATGTATGTAGGCCATATATGTATATGAAATAAACTCACTGGCTTCATTTGCTATTTACACGTTTGACTTTAAGGGTATCGTAAACAAAACGGAAAACATAAGTTGGGCCAATGTTCCCGATATTACATATTACTGATATTCAGCAATCTCCAAGTCTGCTTGAAAACTATCTCACCATAAGCTAATAATTTTAGTGCCAAAGTCTGAGTGCGTACTACCTAATTTGGTCCTCATACAAAAATTTTATTTTGTATTTTTTTACAGTTAAAACATACAAACAAAAAATCTAAAGTATTCAAGAGGTGTGTACCGTGTACGCAATAACTTTCTTTGCTTTATAATGTATACGACTCCATAGCTGGTGAGTTCATGGGTTCTTTTTTTCAAATGTGATGCAAAGAATAATTCTGATTAAAATATACCACTCCTTTGTAAAATATCTATTTTAAAGAAACAGAGCCATTATATTTACTTTTCTATATACATGAAATTTTAGTTTAGTGTTTAAAGCAGTTTTGAAATACCTTTCGATAGGCAAAAGTATGTAATAATGAAGTCAGTCATGTGTATTATAACTATTCAAGGACGATCTTTCTGAATATATATATATATATATATATATATATATATATATATATATATATATATATATATATATATATATATATTATCTTTCATAGAATATATCTTCGTTTTACCTTTATAAAGTGCTTGTTTCTGTATGCAGGTGGTGTGATTTTTACAGCAGGCTTGGCTGTATGTAGTGGTATCCATCCATATTGCATTTACTATAGACTCTCAGCTTATACGAAGCTTTATTGTACGTTTTATCATACAGTGTATATTATCTGTAAGTGTTATTGATTTTAAAAAATATTTTTTGATCATTTTCTTCTCTTACATTGTTGTCTGTATACAATAATAAATAACTGAATCTTCTTTTACTAAACTAGATGGAAGATTTTGATGACATGACATAAAACTGTCCATGATTCCACTTTTTTAGTATATAATTTGATCTGACATGAAAACAATTAATATATCATTTAACCAAAAATTCCATTAACCGTTATTTGTACGTTCTAAATCTTTAAGAAATGTTGAATCACACTAAATTTAAATGGATTTGATTTGATAGAAACAAATAAAATGTTGGCTGCACTAATTATCAGTCAATAAAGGTTTTATTCAACAGTACCATCATTTGTACGCGATTCGTGTTATTTTCCTTCTCACTACAATATTTAATATTTTAAAGTGATTTTTGTCATCTTTATTGTACATATTTGGGGATTAATTTAATATATTTTATATTATAGGTCTAACGTACTTTTGTCTGGATTTAGTCAGGGTTATTGAATTTTGTTATTGTTGATGTACATAAAATAATTGATGTTACCCGACTTGGAAACAATGCAATTTTGAATGTTTCCTAATTTAATTTTGGCGTGTTTGATATCTTACATTTGTTTTAGTATTTCTTTTTAAGATAGACATTTTATACATGTGTCCTATAGATGGCTTGTTTCTTTTTTGTAGCTTGTTTGTACATTTACCAAATGCCGCAGGTCGGCGTATTAAGAGGAATCGATACTTGTTGAAGTTACTGTTATATAAACCTATGACATTAATTTTCGAATAGGTCATGGATTAATTAACAGGATTACATATCTTAAAATGACTCTTTCCTTGCATATTTTCTTACAGAAAACATTTTTTCTTCAAGATTTTAAAGCATAAAAATGCAAAATACTAGCATAAATTCAAAGACTATATTATCCTTATGAAAGTCAAACAAAATAATAAGAATACACCCCTCAGTAGTCTAGCATTAATCTAACGAAAGTTTCTCCATTTATATTTTTCTGTCATCTTCATTTTAACATAACATGGATAACCCTCACAAGACTACAAATCAAGGGGAGGTAATTAAAACAAGCCGCTGGGTTAATCATCCTAGATAGTGTTTTGAGAAGAAAGAAAAAAAGGCACCTGATGTTTTTGGATTCCCCTTATTGATTCTCACAATTCCATGTGATTTAGTATCGTACCAACACCGTGTTCATTTTTGCCGATCTTTAAAGACCGAACCTGTAATATAGCGCACAAAGATAATAATAATAATAATAATAATAATAATAATAATAATAATGACTTTATTTAAAGAGGGTAACACAGTTAGCTAAGAATTACTCTACCTTGAGACCGTTATAAAAAAAGAAATTTATTTATTTCAGCTGCATCTCTAAAGCCACTGGATATATTGGGTTTGGAAGAAGGAAATATAGTGGACATTTCTTATCTCAGCTGGAACACTATTCCAGAGCAAAGTTCCAGAGTATTGGAAACTTTTTTTAAAAATAATTCCTTATTTGGTTTGGGAATTTTATACTGCTTGGTATACATGGATCGCTGGTGGGGAGTATTGCCATGTAGTTTATACTGGAATAGTGATTGTAAATATTCAGGAGCACTATTATTGAATATCCTGTACATTAATTTGGCTTTTCTCAGACGGATTCGGTCTTTAATAGGTAATATTTTTAACGTGCCAGCTAAATTTTCCTTGCTTTCTTTCAGGATTGATATTAACCCAAATGCTCTTTTTTGAAGATGTGCCAGCTTTCCCATGTTTATATCGTTTGAATTACCACATATTGTACAGTAATCTAAATATGGTTGAATTTAACTGTCATAAAATAGTTTTCTAGGCTCAGTGGGAATTTCGCTGTATCAATGGGCAAGACACTTCATTGGAAAGTCCGTTTGCAGCCCAAATTCTCGAATTTTTTATTATCCCATATACAAGTATGGCCACACTCGAGTTTTCATGTATTTTTGCACAACTTTCTGTATAAGTTTCAATTATCGTTTAAGATTTGTTTCAACATGTTGCCCTACATTTCAAAAATTTACAAACAAACGTCGTTGGAAGAATCATTACATAGACGTCATTTAGTAGGTTTAACAGCACAAGGACAAGGTGGGATTGGATGCCACCTGAGGTTGACCTGTCATGATGAGTGTGGGGTTTTAGTGCTGAGCCTTCTAGCTATGGTCGATGCACCAGTTCATCCACAGGAACCACGTGCTTGCTCTAATTCAACTGTTATTAACTCTTCATGTGGTCTATTAGACGCACATAAAAAAGATACCAAAGAACGTAAGTTTCAATCTAAAATTACAAATTGTAAAAGCACATGCCCGAGTACGTCTTTTTAATTCTGACAGAGTAAACGTGAAAATATTTTGATCTGTCCAATACTTTTCACGTATTCAGTATTAGGGTTTGTAAAGTTGTATCAAACATATTGTACTTATATCGACTTGATGTAGTCTTCAAGTGGTGATGTGCCATAAAACATCAAAACCAAACAAAGTTAAGTGTTCTTTCTATCTATCTTTCTTTCTTTCTTTCTTTCTTTCTTTCTTTACAGATTTCGACCCCGAGTTTATATGTCTACAAAGCATTTTCATTTATTTACGGTATACCCGATTTCGACCATGAGTTTATGTCTACAAAGCGTTTTCATTTATTTAAGGTATTCCAGGTTTCCACCCAGAGTGTACATGTCTACAATGCGTTTTCGTTTACTATCAGTGTACCAGATTTGGAATCTGAATTTATATGTCTACAAAGATTTTTAATTTATTTACGGTATACCAGATTTCGACCCTGCGTTCATATCTATGTAGCATTTTCATTTATTTACGGTATTTGGTGCAAACTATTTTATTATTTCCTTATAACAGCTTGAGTAAACTGTGATATAGAATTGTGATTTATTCTTTTAAATAAAACTGATTCTTTGTATAAAGTGCTTCACTTATCTATTTTGTGTCTTATTTTAAAAAGAATAAAATACTTGCACGTAATATTTCTTTTGTATTCATTCTCATTTTTAATTTACACCAGAAATAACTAATAGATATATAAAATCATCAGTAGTTCAATCATCTATTCCGAAAATGATTTATGAAAGAATTTGTGTCAGAAATTGCATGGAAGGTAATTGTTTGAAATGTATAATTTTATCTTGAGAAAGAAGAAAACAACACAGCAAACTTAACAAGTTTTAAATAAATATAAATTATAAAATGGCTACATTTGTGAGAATTAGCATCCGGTACTTCATGGAAAATTAGTATATTTTATTAGGCAATACGGTACTTCGTGGAGAATAAACATGTTTATAAGGCAATACGGTACTGCATGGAGAGTTAGAATTTTATGAGCCAATATGGTACTTCATGGAGGAATAACCGTTTTCCTCTTTCATTTGCAATAAAAATGAAGATTTAGAAAAGAAACAATATTTTAATGGGTCTATGGAGCATTAGTAACTCAACCATGTTAATTTATTTTGGTGCATTTAATCAGCATGCCTAACTGAAATCCATATTCAACACTGCAGTACAGCTATGTGTGTATATGCGACTGCAGGAGTTGCCTCTCTTTGTGAAAACACGAGGTGCAACAAAATACAAAACACACCAAGAAAAAATAATTTTTCAGTTAACATAGTTATGCTAAAGCTTATGGTAATGTCATATTTTTGCGGCCCCCTTATACATGTATGTCTAAAAAAGGTTCATCTTTGTTCAATCAAAGGAACTATTTAAAAACTCACTTGTTCCACGTGTCCTGGAAAGAAATAATGATTAATGGCCGTTTACTACAGATGGTTTTACTCGTGTACAACATTAGTGCAATTGTAACTTTAGCAGGTCACATGAAATAATTAACCATTTGCCAATTTAAAACAAAAAATTAAATCAGAAACGTTTCGAGAAAGAAATTAACCTATTGGAGAGAAAGTAAAGGGGAGACAATCCATGAAACAGTATAACATACATATGCAATATTTTACGTGGGACTTAACGATATTATGTTCATGCAGTTTCCAAGAATAAAACTTCGACACATTGTGGTGGGGTGGGGGTGGTGCAATACCGTTGTTATAGAAAAATAAACAAAATAAAAATCACTTTATTAAAAGCCAGTGTATTGCATTTAGTTTTACTTTTTTTAAATCCAGATTTAAAAAATTTACATTCAAGTATTATTAGCTGTTCACACATGGTTAGGCCTTTTTAGGATGGTCTGCTACGTGCCATTATGCAATCCGAGCTGTACTCAAACATCGGAATTTTACGTACATCAGGAACGTAGTATTGTTTTTGTTTTTTCTTTGGCATACACCTCTTTGAGTAGGTATACGAAATATAATTTAGGTACATGTATTTTGAAAAATGTGACTTCTCACAATCATCTAAGTGAGATGCCGAGTATGTGCTAATTCTTTAGGCCTTAAGTGAGAGTGTGCTTTATATTGGATATGCTGATTCTTAGGCCTTAATTGAGCGCGTGCTCTGAGCTGGGTGTGCTAATTCTATAGGCCTGAAATGAGAGTGTGCTTTGAGCTGGATATGCTAATTTTAGAGGACTGAATAATTCAAGCATGATATGATGGCAGAGCGTATAAATGAGTGAAAAGTCTATGAAACCAGAAACTTCCCATTCTGTAACAAATATTACGATCATAGGCGTTCTGAATATTCTAAATGTTGCATATTTATAAGTTTATTTGTCCATCAGCAAAAGAGTGAGTTCTTCATATTTCTTTTTTTTTCAAACTGTTCATAATTTTAGTATGTGAACGCAATTAGTGCTAAAACGTAGGTCCCTTTACACAATAATGCGTTTTGTCCATATCGTGCCATATTATCGTGCACGGACTTGAGGTTTTCAAAGACTTCCAAGACTTGCGAGACTGAAAATTTACTTGGAACAATAAAGTAAAGTATCTCCATAGTAGCATCGCATTTCATCTTAGGACACGTCGTACTTACATCGTATTCCTGTAAATTATGAATGCTTTTGCCGGAATGCAAATGTACTTGTTCCATGATTGTGTTTCTTTCTGTCTAATTGTATGAATTCCAGGAAAGATCTCTAATCTTTCTCAACTCGATTTATGAATACTCAAGATAGTTTATGGCGTGTTTTAGTTCAAATTATATTGTTACATGGTCAACTCGATGATTCATATAACATTCGACATAATCGACCGCATCGAAAGTTCTAAAGAAACTTTTTTAAATATTGCCTTTAAGACGGCATAGAGCAACAGGAGAAAATATGCCAGACTTTGATTTTATGAGCACTGAGCCACATTTATGGGGTCTGTTCCTTTAATAGTCATTGTGTCCTTAACATCATGACTAAACTAAATGACTCAGAGATAACTATATACTTACTTCATCTGTAACGTGAAATATTTGAACATAACTGACAAAGAACGTGCATTTCGACCCAATTAGTATTATATAGTTTGCTTTTGTTACAATATTCTATACCTTAAAATCATGTTTGGTATTCCAAAAAATGTGTATACAAACTCATGGCTATGTACACGGTGCTTTGGTTGAGAGTTTTAAATTCGCAATTTCAGCAATTGTAGTTACATAAACAAGAAAAGAAACATATCACGGACATTTATATGTTGGTTATAATCTTCCAGTATAAAGAATTCAAAAGGTCAAATTGATCGCTCATATGTATTTTGCACTTATCTTTCTTGTTCCTATTTCACTTATCTTTTCTCTCTGACAGTGCGTATTTATCAGGTCATCCCATCTCAAACTATATAACCAATCGCACAGTCATGTTCTACTATCTGTTTCCATTACGGAGATCCTTTAAGCGCAAGGGCTGATTGGTGTCTTCCGAAATGGAGGCAGAAGAAAGATGCTTTATGCAACCCTTATAGTCTGTATCTAACTTTCGTTCGCTTCTTTCTTGTAGCTTCTTTCTTGATCTTTGATCGTAGATTTATGGGTTAAATAGATTTTTGTTCAAGAGTAGAAACAGGTTAGATCTGTCAGGTGTTTCGTTAGAACGTGTGTAACATTTTGAGTCCAAGTAAATAAAGGAATCTATGATCGTAAACTCAACTGTTTAATATAATGATTTATGGAAACATCATAAATTCATCAGGGGCTGATTCCCCATGGTTTTATAATAAAACCTCGGACCGCAAGATATATTTCAAACTGATTTAAACGTCAGACTTACAATTTACACCTTTTAACAGAGAATAAAATGTGAATTACACTTTTCATTAGTGTGATCTAGAAACTTGAAGTTGTTACAACTGTCATTTAATTTTATTACGTTCCATGCAACCATTGGTCACCTGAAGATTTGATTAAAATTCAGTTCAATATTATTTGTCAACTGTCCGGTTCAGCTACAAAAAGCAAACCTCATAAAAGTCATTAAAATTCCTTCTAAAAGCAAATATATTAGCATTACCATGTTCCGTATTACATAATGAACAGATTTTATAATTATGTTTATTAAAACAAGTGTTTCTGCTCAACTGAAAAACCCTAAATATGTGTCGATACCAAATTAAGGTGAAGACAAAAAGCGCTTTCCTAGATATAATATACCCATCTGTGAAATTTGATTGAATAAGAAACAATTAAACTTGTTTTAGTGATAATCTGTATATGGAAACCACAAATGGGACCCATGCATTGATAATTTAATATGCATGTCTTTAATTTTATATACAAGTAACTTTTTATAACTCCAAATGGCATGGATAGCATTGTACAGCGGTGTGAAAGTACGTCAAACATTTCAGTTTATTAATATGTACACCATATTAGAGATGAAAACTACCGCAATAAAATCCTGAGATGGAAGTTTCATTTGAAAAAAATATATTTGTTTAAATTAATAATTTTTTGTATTAACTTATATGTGTTGATTAATGAAGGGAGGTCAACATTTAATAAACTAAGCAAATACTTAAGTCATGTCACACCGAAGATGAAATATTACCGTTATTTACACATAGCAAGCAAACTGTATTACATTATGCTCAGAAATACTGTATGCCAATGAAGTAACAGATATTTTTTATAGGATCTCGCGCGATGTTTTGTCATTATTCACACAGAAATTATAAAAAGTTAGATAGTTCTCCTTTCCAATTCAACGTAAAATAGCATATCAAGGGAACGAAATAAATCGCCCCTCCCTGGACTTGAACTCGAGTGGTCCATATTTACTTATGAAGCATCCAAGAATAAATTCGAATTTAATATCACCATGTTATGCATGCAGTGAAATAATAATTTTGATATTAAAATACAATTAGGATAAACAAATATATGTTTATTTGGTGAAAACACATACAGAAGAATGATAAGGGAAAAAAAACGTTATATTAATGGATTATGGTTTCATTATCTTTGAGTTGACACAGAGTGGCATTTTAATTATTTTGGATGTTGCAAAAAATGAAATCAATAGGCATACACAATGAAACTCCTTAAAACCGAAACCTCACAATACCAGACTTTTTTTAGTCCCTAATTTTTCTTCTCTATTATCACCATTTCTTTTCCTCAGTAAAACGAAACCTCTCAACTCTGAATATCAAAACAAATTTCGATCCCTAATATTTCAATATTCAATTTAAAGAAAACCGCAACAAAAACAGCAGCAAAACTGAAACTCTATTCTAACATGAAAGTATATTTTGGCTGCTAAATTCTTGAAATATGCAGGAACCGATTAATTACGGTATGTAGTGAAGTGATAACTCACCACGCTCACTTCAAGGTCAGGCTCTGTGGCCATTATGAATTATACTGAGTATTTAAACAATGTGGAGATTCATTCATAATTCTAATGGAAGTAGAGTAAAGTTATTATAATATCCCATTCCTCAAATGTATTTTTTTTGTTTTTATTTTGTGTGTGATGACACTGTATTTCGATGTGGCAGAACATTATTTGTTTATGTGGCAGGATGAGAAATAATGAAGTAACGTATATTATTCGGACAATTCTTCGTCAAATACGTGTATTTCTCAATTGTGTGCACTCCTACATATATAGACAATGATGATCTCATAGTTACTCTCTCTCAGTCTTATCAACTCTCTTCAAATCTACCCGAACTTTTCATTTTTGTCTGGTTGCATTTGTTAATTGTTTGTTTGGGTCAATAGCAGACAGTTGTAATCGTTTGACTCATACTCTTTAAAGGCCAAGCCAACAGCTGACTCTTTATAAGTGAAGCAACATTTGCCATTTTTATCAGGTAATACTGTGACAAAATCAACGCAAACACTACCAGTAAAAACACCATATACTTCTGCTTATTTAATATTCATATATTTTCTTGGTCTTTAAAATATTATTTCACTTCTGATACACCTAATAAAATGAATATTAAAATTTATCAGTAGAACTCAAATATAGTTATCAATATATGAAAATATGTATAACGATATGACCCACATGAGTATTAAACACCTTGAGTAACAACAATCCTTACAGTAACACCTATATTGTCATCGATAACAATCTTTCTTCTGTTGACGCAAACAGCAACGGACAAAAAGGGATGTATTACCCGTATTTGTAAGCCTATCACTTCACCACACCCAATGAGTCAAAACGGAACGCAAGTGAAATTCTATATAATATTTAATATTATAATTATATTTAGTTCATACTAAATTAAACAAAACAATACAAAAACAACAACAAAAACCAAACAAAAATATTCGTTATAATTAAAAATTATAAATTATAATGACAATCTGCGTCAACTCAAACATAATTAAACCGCGATCCAGTATTATAACGCTGATATTTGTCTCATTTGTTTAATTTATTTAATATTTAATGTCAGGATTATAATTAGAACGTTTCGTATCTGGCGCTAAATTGACAACCGCACTAAGAGTACATTTCAACGCACACGGAAGAAAACATTTTGCTGAAAAGTAGCAGGTATTAAAGAAGTTGTGGGATTTCTTTTTGCTGAGGTGTTTGTTTCATAACACATGTGGATAGGTCTTCATATTTTACCGTCTTGCCTCACAGCTAAGAATTCATCTTAAAGAGATGGTAACGTAGGTTGAAAATAAGTAAATAAATAAATAAATAAATAAATAAAACAATAATACAAAATAACACTAGTAAAAGGTAAAGAACAATAAAGTTGAAAAATGAGAATAAAAATCATAGGGGTTTTATTTCCACCCAACATATTAAAGGACTGCCAACTTACTTCTGGGGTCATCATTAATATTTGATTGTTTTGTTTATTATTGGGATATTAAGGTTTTGTTTGGTTCTTGTTGTTCTTTTTGTATTGTTTTTTTTTTTTGTTTTTGTTTCTTACATCAAGTTGACAGTTTCTGAATCATCTTTAAAAAATCCATTTCGTCGACAATTCTCAAAAAGAGATATTACTGGCAAAATAGTCATTTTATATAATATATATTCTCAGACAAACGACAACTCTAGAGGTATTTTAGACACTGAAATGTTTTAATATTAATACCCAGCCATTCTGAACTTGAGATATATGTATCCATATCTGTCCCGCATGTATAAAATAACCATCATACCTTACAAAAATATTTATAAAAAATTTAAACAATAAACCATGGTCGTATCGGTCACATCAGGTCACATCCAGGTGAGTTATTCGCCTCGTCTACATGATGACAGTGAAATATGGGGTCCCAGGTCACCGAGTGGTCAGAGGTGCTCGCCTTTACAGATCGCTGTCATCTCGCCTCTGCCTGCATGGGTTTCAGACGTGTACTCGGTCAACGTGGGTGTATGCAATAGTTTGTGCTCACCACCTTCTGTTCCCGGTCGTCCGCTGGTCAAAGGTTTATATTGCCAGGGTTATGGTTAGTGGATGGCAGATATATGTTGCATGTGTAATTATTAACGATAAATATCCTCATGTGAGGTCCGAAAGAGATCTTATTTTCCAGCAATACTTCACGAAGGAAGAAAGAAAAGAAGGAAAGCAGAAAACCTTTAAAAATTAATCTGATTAATAAACAATTCATTAAACGTTCAGGTCCACTTATATATGAACTTTTCGAGCATTTTTCATGAACATATTTTAAGTATTCACAGGTGATTCTTTAAACGTTATTTCCATTTTATAATTATAGCTATGATGCAATCTCACATCCAAATGGTAATTGCTTAGTTCAGGTATAGTTCAAAATTCTTCTCATGAAGCCTTTCAATATCTTATCCCACCATGGTCATGATATTTATCCCACCATGGACACACTATTTTTCCCACCATGGTCATGTTATTTATCTCACCATGGTCATGCTATTTATTCCACCATGGTTATGCTATTTATCCCACCATGGTCATGTTATTTTTCTCACCAAGGTCGTGCTATTTATACCACCGTGTCATGAGATCTATACCACCATGGTCATGTTATATATCCCATAATGGTCATACCATGCCAAAACGGAAACAATGTGTCTTATTCCACCATGCTCATCCTATGTTGAAACCGAAACCAGGTGCCGGGACTTTCCTTGGTCTATATTTGTTTTACAAAATATAAAAAATAGCTCAACTTTGATACTGAATACCGTCGTACGACATCTAAAGTAACCCCAATTTTTAAGATTGAAAATATATCAGATTCTTTGTAAGTATAGACAGAAAAAAGGAGTGAAGAAAGGTCGTAGAGCCATGCTAAAGTAAACAGTGTCAAAATCAAATATGAACCTTTGGGCTTGATGTACCACTTTTATCGCCACGGTGACGATATCAATTTTGGAACTACTTTCTTTTTCCATTATGGAAGTATTATTGACCTTATGTGTGCTATTCAAACCTGTATTTCAATATTTAGGTCAATCTCATGTTTTCGTCCCTCCCTTCCGTACATCTCTCTGTCTCTTAGTTTCTCTCTCTCTCTCTCTCTCTCTCTCTCTCTCTCTCTCTCTCTCTCTCTCTCATGTGTCAGTTGTAGACCCTAGAGTCTAGATGTATGCAAATCAACTACCATCAAGAAATGCCTTAAAACAAACTCCACACGGTTGAAAATAGACTTCAATTAATATTTTGTATAATTAGATTTCTACATGAACAATGGGGACTGTCAGTAACTGAACTTAACGTTACTTGGTGCTATGTGTCACCCATACAATATTGTATACATGTAATATACTTTACGACAAAACGGTGCACATTTAAACAAAAAATATTTTAAAAATCCTCATAACCTGTATATGGTTATAAAATTTTAAGCAGCAATTTTAACTCGCGACACAATAGTATTTGAAAACCATGCATAATTAAGATGCTGATTAATGTTGATTGTAAATTGAAATTATGTGACATTCGAAAACTGGATACAGTGTCTGCTACCGAGATAGCCTGTAAGTTTGCCAAGGCCACCCAAGACTTTAAGTTTAAAGCCCCAGTGTTTACATATCACTATTCTTCCATTCCTGACTTGCAAGGAAGGAAGTGATTGGTTTAAAAGATCGATCTGACACAAACCGTTCTTTGAAATAATCAAGATGTTAGGTTTAAACCACATTCAAATATTCAACTTAGAGTTAGGAAGTGCCACCCATTAATTCAGTGAACGAAGTCGATCCTTTCTTTTTCGGGAATATACCAAACGTAGCGAGGTGATACATTCGACAAATTCTGTTAGAGGCTAATCTAATAACTTCAACATTCGCGCATAGCACTCAAATTGATTCGAGAAAGAATGAAGATAGTCAGACCAAATGTTTGCAAGCGGATCTGAGAGGAGAAAAGTGTGTAGCAGATAAAACTAAGACTAGGGTGGATACTGACTATCAGCTGGGACATACATTGCCACTAGAGGGTCTTCTTTCCGCTCTACAGTTACTATGAACTTCTGAGATAGTGATGTATATAGATGTCAAGTTGTTGCATTGATTGCATTCACAATACAGAGAATTCTGGATACCTCTATACTACTTTCATGTTGTGTAACTGAAATTTCTTTGCACGTGGTAATTATGGACACTGTGCACTAACTAAAGCAGACAGCTTTCAAAACAGCTGCTCCTATACGCTCGATAATAAGCCTGAACAAGCAAAAAGTAGTATAAATTCAGCAGTTATCTAAATAAAAATTGTAATCTTGCCAGAACAGACAATGTCAGGTTCTGATATTGCAATAAACGAATTATAAAACAGAGAAAGTATAAACAGTAAAGTTTCGTTTTTCCAATTTGCCTTTGAAGGGAACTACAAGTTGTTTTAACTAGCTGTTTAGACAGCGAAAAGGCTTTTAAGGGCCTGATTGCAAACAATGCACATAATGGAAGTCAAATTCAGTATCATTTGAAACGGATAAAAAATTGGCAATAATGTTTTTGCTTTCAGTGAGTCATTTATATGGTTTGTTAGGCCATTGTGAAGGGAAAAATGCGTTAAGAAACAGACTGTCCTAGCCTATTTTCTTGACTTCTTCCTTGTTTCCTGATAAAATGATCCTTACCGTTTTTGTTGACTTCTTCCTGTTTTCGTGCTGTAGTCGTCTTCGTCAGGCTGAGTAATAGGTGTGAAATCATTTTATTTGTTCACAAACAAAACTTCTACTTTTGAATGAAAAAATTATTTTAAATTGCTAATTTTGATAGTATGGGTAAACTGATACACCTGTACAAGAAAATCTAGTAAAAGTCAAAATATAGGAGTGTGAAGACAACGCTGTTCAACAGGTATAGTCTACTATTTTCCTTATACTATACCCACTGCCTTCACAGAAACTGATTTACCAATAATTGAAAAAGACCATCAGGATGAAACTTTTTACATGAACTTAAATCTGAACTGACGGCATTATAAGCATGGTCAAATGTAACTGACGGCATTATAAGCATGGTCAAATGTAACTGACGGCATTATAAGCATGGTCAAATATAATCGACGGCATTATAAGCATGGTCAAATATAATCGACGGCATTATAAGCATGGTCAAATGTAAATGACGGCATTATACGCATGGTCAAATGTAACTGACGGCATTATAAGCATGGTCAAATATAATCGACGGCATTATAAGCATGGTCAAATGTAAATGACGGCATTATAAGCATGGTCCAATGTAAATGACGGCATTATAAGCATGGTCAAACGTAAATGACGGCATTATAAGCATGGTCAGATATAATCGACGGCATTATAAGCATGGTCAGATATAATCGACGGCATTATAAGCATGGTCAAATGTAACTGACGGCATTATAAGCATGGTCAAATATAACTGACGGCATTATAAGCATGGTCAAATATAACTGACGGCATTATAAACATGGTCAAATATAATCGACGGCATTATAAGCATGGTCAAATATAATTGACGGCATTATAAGCATGGTCAGATATAATCGACGGCATTATAAGCATGGTCAGATGTAAATGACGGCATTATAAGCATGGTCAAATATAATTGACGGCATTATAAGCATGGTCAGATATAATCGACGGCATTATAAGCATGGTCAGATGTAAATGACGGCATTATAAGCATGGCCAAATGTATATCGGTGAGTTTACATCTAAACTGGCCACACTGTCTAAAAAATCTTGGCATCCGTCCATCTACGGGAGACGATGGCGTAGCTCCAAAGTAAACTTTTGTTTATCCTTCTTTCTTGCTCTCTTTTCAGTTGTTTTATTTTTCTCTCTTCCTCTGCGTTTTGAACTCTCTGCCTGACAGCTAGACGCCAGCTGGAACGGTTGTTTGTTAGCTCTCCCAGTCATTGACATTGATGTTTGCCGTCTTCATATCCTTCTTGCAAACATCTTTGTAGCGCAGATGTGGTCGTCCAGATGGTCGTGCACCTTCTGCTAACTCCCCATATAACAGGTCCTTTAGAATGCGCCCTGGGTCCATTCTCTTGACATGGACAAGCCAGCGAAGGCGCCTCTCGCTGAGAATTGAAAACATGCTGTTCATGTTGGCGCGTTCTAGAACATCTGTGTTGGGTACTTTGTCCTGCCTCTGGATTTGCAGAATGCGCCGCAGACATCTCAGATGGAAGCTGTTGAGTTTCCTCTCGTGTCTTGCATAGGTAGTCCATGTTTCGCTGCTCTAGAGAAGTGAGCTGAGCACGCAGGTTTGGTCTTCTCGGTGAGGTTGGGGTTGTTCCAGACTCTCTGGTTAAGTCTGGCCATCACTGCTGCTGCCTTGGCAATCCTGCCGTTCACCTCAGAATCAATGGAGAGTGAGCTGGAGATGTTAGACCCGAGGTATGTGAAAGTTCTCGACAACTTCCAAGTTGTACCCATCGATGGTGACAGAGGGAGGGGAGTCTGCGTCCTGCGCCATTCGTTTTCTTCAAACTGATGGTCCTTCCAAATTCCTTACAAGCATGGGAGAGGCGGCATACCAGCTGCTACAGTCCATCTTCCGTGTGTGATGTGAAGGCTGCATCGTCGGCGAAGAGCAATTCACGGATGAGTACCTCTGTGACTTTAGTCTTAGCACGGAGACGAGCGATGTTGAACAGCTTGCCGTCAGCTCTGGTATGGATGTACACTCCCTCGCTGCAGTCCTTGAATGCGTACTGGAGAAGAATGGAGAAGAAGATGGCAAAGAACGTCGGCGCAAGGACACAGCCTTGTTTGACTCCGCTGATGACTGGGAATGCTTCAGATGTTGCGCCATTGAAGCACACTGTGCTGTGCATGTTCTCGTGAAACGACATGATGACAGCAAGCAGACGTGGGAGGCAGCCAATCTTCTGCAGGAGTCTGAAGAGTCCACTCCGACTAATCAGGTCAAACGCCTTCGTCAGGTCTATGAAGGCAATGTAGAGGGGCATCTGCTGCTCGCGACACTTCTCCTGCAACTGACGTAGTGAGAAGATCATGTCTACAGTTGACCTGCCTGCTCGAAATCCACACTGGGACTTTGGGTAGACGCGGCAGGCTAGGATCTGCAAGCGCGACAAGGCAACACGGGCGAAAGCCTTTCCGCCGATGCTGAGAAGGGAGATGCCCCGGCAGTTGTTGCAGTCGCTACGATCTCCTTTGTTTTTGTACAACGTGACGATGTTGGCGTCACGCATGTCCTGTGGGATGTATCCCTGTTCCCAGCAAAGGCAGAGGAGTATGTGTAGGGGCTGGAGCAGTACTGGTTTTCCACTCTTGAGGACTTCAGGCGGAATGCCATCGCTTCCAGGAGCCTTCCCACAGGCAAGGCAATCAATGGCTTTTCTGAGCTCTTCCAGGGTGGGCTGTGTGTCTAGCTCCTCCATGACAGGCAGGTCTGGAATGGTTTCCAGGGCAGTTCCGGTGACATTGTTTTGGGTTGCATATAGCTCGAGATAGTGCTCAACCCATCGCTGCAGTTGTTTCCTCTGGTCTGTGATGACTTCGTCCGTCTTGGACTTGGGGGGGGGAGGCGGTCTTGTAGCTGGGGGGGGGGGGGTCTGTCACCTTTTGATACCCCGGACTTTCCTCTTGCATCCCCGGTGTCGGCAGCTGTCTGTATACTGTTGCAAAGGTTCAGCCAGTAGGTGTTGGCACAGCTGCGGGCGGTCTTCTGGGCGTTGTTCCTTGCAATCCTGAAGGCTTGTAGTGTTCTTGGGCTAGGTGCAGCCTTGTATGCCAGGAGGGCTTTCCTCTTTGCCTCAGTCACGGGCTCCATCTCCTCCCAGTTTGCCTCGTACCAGTCGACATTCTTTCGCTCCCTCTTCCCGTAAGCTGTGATGGCTGAATTGTACACAGAGTCACGGATATGGGACCACTTGGAGTCAATGGTATCATCACGTGTCACTTTGATGAGGGCTTCCTTCAGTTTGCTGATGAACTGCTGTGTTTTCTCTGGGTTGCTTGCACAGCAGGGGTTGATGCGTGGGTGACCCTTCTTCTTGGCGTGGTGCAGCTTCTTGGGCAATATTCGCACCTTGCTGGCCACGAGGGAATGGTCACTGTGGTAGCTCCGGGTGAGGAGGACACTGGCCAGTTCTGCACGTCTGGTGATGACGAGGTCTAGCTGGTGCCAGTGGCGTGAACGTGGGTGTCTCCACGACACCTGGTGGATCTCATTGCATTTGAAGAAAGTGTTGGTCACACATAGGCTGTGGGAGCAGCACATCTCCAGCAGTCGCTGTACATTCTCTTTGATCTTGCCCCTTCCGTAAAAGCCGGAACTATACTCAAATTCGATTGTAACGTTTCGTATCTGACACTAAATTGACAACCGCACTAAGAGTACATTTCAACGCGCACGGAAGAAAACATTTTGCTGAAAAGTAGCAGGTATTAAAGAAGTTGTGGGATTTCTTTTTGCTGAGGTGTTTGTTTCATAACACATGTGGATAGGTCTTCACATTTTACCGTCTTGCCTCACAGCTAAGAATTCATCTTGAAGAGATGGTAGCGTGGGACGAAAATAAATAAATAAATACAGCCCCAAAAAATACTAGTAACAAGAACAAGAACAACAAAGTTGGAAAATGAGAATAAAAATCATAATGTTTTTATTACCACCAAACATATTAATGTGGTCATCATTACATTTTGGGGGAGTGGTCTCTTTCTAACATCAAGTTGACAGGTCTGAATCATCTTCTAAAAGGCCGTTTTCGCCGCCAATTCTCAAAAAGAGATGTTAGTAGAATAGTCATTTTATATAATATACATTCTCAGACAAACGACAATTCAAGAGGTATGTTAGACACTGAAATGTTTTAATATTAGTACCCAGCCAAAAAAAACATGGTCATATCAGTCACATCAGGACGTGTTAATGTGATTTATTCCGCTTGTCTACATGTTGACAGTGAAATATGGGGTCCCAGGTCATCGAGTTGTCTTAGGTGTTCGCCTTTACAGGTCGCCGTCATCTCGCCTCTATCCGTATGGGTTTCAATCTTGGACTAGGTCAACATGAGTATGTGTAATAGTTTGTGTTCAACAACTTCAGTACCCGGGCGTCCGCTGGTCAGAGGTTTTTATTTCAAGGGTTATGGTTAGTGGATGGCAGATATATGCTGCAGGTGTAATTCTTAACAATAAATATAAATATGCGAGGTCCGAAAGAAATCGTATTTTCCAGCAATACTTCACTAAAGAAGGAAAGCAGAAAACCTCTCAAAAGGAAAGCAGAAAACCTCTCAAAATTAATTTGATTAAGAAACAATTCATTAAACGTTCACGTCCACTTGTACATGATCTTTTCAAGCATTTTTCATGAACATATTTTAAATATTCACAGGTGAACGTTATTATTTAAACGTTATTTCCAGTTTATAACTATAGCTATGATGTAATCTCACATTTAATTCAAATGGTACTCTTTTATTTCAGCTATAGCTCAAAATTCTTCTCAGGTAGCCTTTCAATATTTTATCACACCATGATTATGATATTTATCCCACCATGGTCATGATATTTATCCCACCATGGTCATGACATTCATACCACCATGGACATGCTATTTATCCAACTATGGTCATGATATTTATCCCACTATGGTCGACCTCTCCGGTGGCCTAGTGGTAAGAGTGTCTGCCTCGGATGCGGGTCGTGGGTTCGATCCCCGGCCGAGTCATACCAAAGACTTACAAAAATGGTACTATAAGCTTCCTCGCTTGGCGCTCAGCATTACTAGGTTAGTGTTAGGACTGGTCGGCCTGGTGTCAGGATAATGTGACTGGGTGGGACATCATGCTACATGTCTGCGACATGATGTCCCAATGCTAGACATCACTATAAACTTTACACTGCAGACATCGTAGCGATATGACTGAAAAATTGTTAAAGCTACGTTAAAAATCTATATCACACACACACTCACACACACTATGGTCATGATATTTATCCCACTATGGTCGACCGCTCCGGTGGTCTAGTGGTTAGAGCGTCCGCCTCGGATGCGGGAGGTCGTGGGTTCGATCCCCTGTCGATTCATACCAAAGACTTACAAAAATGGTACTAATAGCTTCCTCGCTTGGGGCTCAGCATTACTAGGTTAGTGTTAGGACTGGTCGGCCTGGTGTCAGGATAATGTGACTGGGTGGGACATCATGTCCCAGTGCTAGACATCACTATAAACTGCCACACTGCAGACATCGTAGCGATATGACTGAAAAATTTTTAAACCTACGTTAAAAATCTATATCACACACACACACACACTCATACACACTATGGTCATGATATTTATCCCACCATGGTCATAATATTTATATCACCATGGACATGCTATTTATCCCGCCATGGACATGCTATTTATCCCACCATGGTCATGCTATTTATCCGACTATGGTCATGCTATTTATCCCACAATGTCCTGATATTTATACCACCATGGGCATACCATGACAAACGGAAACAAGGCGTCTTATCCTACCATACTCTGAAACTGAAACCAGGTGTTGGATATAAAATACCTGGACGTTCCTCGGTCTATATCTTTTAATTAATATAAAAGAACAAAAATGGTACTATAAGCTTCCTCGCTTGGCGCTCAGCATTACTAGGTTAGTGTTAGGACTGGTCGGCCTGGTGTCAGGATAATGTGACTGGGTGGGACATCATGAACAAAAATGAGTAAACTTTGATACTGAATACAACCGTACGACATCTAAAGTAACCCTAACTTTTAAGACTGAAAATTTATCAGATTCGTTGTAAGTATAGACGGAAAACAAAGTGAAGAAAGGTCGTACAGCAATACCGCAGGAGAGACTGTGAAAATAATAAAAAATACATTTGGTCTTGAAATACCACTTTTATCGCCACAGTGGCGGTATCACTTTGAAACTATTTTCTTTCTCCATTTAGGACGCATATATTTGCCCTTATGTGCGCTATTCAGATCTGTATTTCAATATTTAGGTCTATCTCTTTTTTCTTTTTCTTCCGCTTATTCTTTCTTTCTATACCTCTCTCTCTCTCTCTCGTGTAGTGTCAGTTGTAGACCCTCGAGTCTATATGTATGTAATAAATCAAGTGACATCAAGAAATGCCTAAAACGAACTTCAAACGGCTGAAAATAGACTTCAAGTATTATTTTTTGTATAATTAGTTTTCTACATGAACCATGGAAACAGTCAGTGACTGAATTTAATGTCACTTGTTGATATGTGTCACCCATACCATATGGTATACCCTGTAGCATACTGTACGACAAACGGTACACATTTTTAGAACAGAAGCTCGTGACCAAATCTTGTAATACAATTTTAAGCAGCAATTTTAACTCGCATCACAATTGTGTTTGAAAACTATGGATAATTTAGACGTTGAATAGTGTTGATTGCAAACTGAAATTAAGGAACAATTGAAAATCGGATACAACGTCTGCTACCGAGATAGACTGTAAGGCCACACAAAGCTTTAATTTTAAAGCTCCAATGCTGAAATTTTACCATTATTGCAATCCAAGTTTGAGAGAAAGGAAATGATTGATTGCAAAAATCTATCTGACATAAACCGTTCTTTGAAATAATCAAGATGTTAGGTTTAAACGAACTTCAAATATTCAGCTTAGATTCCGTTCTTTTCGGGAGTACTCAAAAATAGTGATGTGATTCATTCGACAAATTCTGTTAGTGGTTAACCTAACAACATTTGCATATGACACTGAAACTGAATCGAGAAAAAACGCCGATAGACAATCCCGCTGTCTGTAAGTGGATCTGAGAGGAGAAAAGTGTGTATTAGATAAAACTAAGACTAGGGTGGATACTGACTATCAGCTGGGACATACATTGACACTAGAGGGTCTTCTTTCCGCTCTACAGTTACTATGTACTTCTGAGATAGTGTTATCTACAGAGAATTATGGGATACCTCTATACTACTTTCATGTTGTGTGACTGAAATTTCTTTGCATATGGTAATTACGAACACTATGCATAAACTATTAAATCAGACATCTTTCAAAACAGATGCTCATATATGCTCGAAAATAAGCCTGAACAAGTCGAAAGTATGCCAGCTTCAGCATGTATCTAAATAGGAAATGTAAACTTGCCTGAGCAGACAGTACCATCTACTGATACTGCAATACACGAATTATAAAACACAAAAAGTATAAGCAGTAAAGTATCGTTTTTCCTATTTGCCTTTGAAGTCCTGGCATAAAAATGACCATGTGGAGCTGGCAGGATTTTGAGAAGAGCACATCAACCTAGCTTACTCCCATTAATCATACACCAAAAGAAAGGGAAGTACAAGTTGTTTTAACTAGCTGTTGAGACAGTGAAAAGGCAATTTTATGGGCCTGATTTTACAAACAATGCACATAATGGAAGTCAAATTCAGTATTATTTGAAACGGATTAAAAAGTGGCACTAATGTTTTTACTTTCAGTGATTCATTTATATGGCTTGTTATGCCATTGTGAAAGAAAAAATGCGTTTTATTAAGAAACATAATACCCTAGCCTATCTTCTTGACTTGTTCCTTATTTCTTTGTATGTTCATCCTTACCAATTTTTTTGACTGCATATTTTCATTGTACAGTCATTCTAGCCTAATTTCTTGACTTCTTCCTTGTTTCCTGATAAAATGATCCTTACCGTTTTTGTTGACTTCTTTGGCATGAAAATTTTTATTTTAAATTGCTAATTTTGATAGTATATATATATATATATATATATATATATATATATATATATATATATATATATATATATGTGTGTATATATATGTGTATATATATGTATATATATATATATATATATATATATATATATATATATATATATATATATATATATATATATATATATATATATAACTTGATAGGAGCAGAGTCAAACATAGAACTGAGGAATAATATTTACCAGTAGTAAGTAGCAAGTCAAGTAGGCAATCCTACGTTTGTACCAATATTATGACTAAAGAAATAAATTAGCTCCCTTCAAATCTGAAATTATTATAACCCACAAGTCTGCTACGATATTCGACCTTAGTCCAAAGCTCAACAAATTGAAATCAGTCAAGATTGAAATAATGCCTATAGGTATTTTATTTACCTCCAGCTGTTGGAATGAAAATTCCCTACCCAACTGGTACGAATGTCAAGTTTGATAAGTGAAATGACTGACCTGATATAGGTGTGTTTATGCCTCTAGCGGTTTTATTGACAATGACGTTTTGCAATTGATGGGTAGGTGCAGTATGCATGCGATATTATCTAAAAATCACCAACACTGAATAATTGATAGACAAAATAACGCTAGAAGTGTTTTAAACATTCTAATAGATGAATGAGAAATATGCTCAGTGGACATGGATGTTTCTGCCATTATGGTGTAACTGAAATAATAAATAAACTTTGTTTAATATATCAGTCATACACAGCCATCAACATTTTCTATTTTGATAAGAAATTTATACAAATATATTCAAGTAAGATATTTTTACATAATAATAATAATAATAATAAGAAGAAGAAGAAGAAGAAGAAGAGGAGGAGGAGGAGGAGGAGGAGGAGGAGGAGGAGGAGGATGAAGAAGAAGAATTTGCTTCAGACTGAACAAACCATTCATGCATGTAGTCTTCAAATAATAGAACATAAAAATAAAAAATGCTGCTAATAGGTACAAATAAACCTCTTATTACATCTGACACACATGTAATCAATAAAGACAAACACGTACGCACGCATGCACGGACACACACACTCAAGCACGCCCGCACGGAAGCGCGTTCTTAAAAAAGGAGAGAGTTACCCAGCTTGGCTAGAATGTATTATGTTCTTCAGCAGTTATTACAAAAACAAATTACTATGCAGAGTCACAAACAAATATGTAAGTTGTTACTTAAACACCTGAAAATTGAACTCTATACAATTCATTTCACAATTAAAATGCTTTCGAACTTTAAGTACATGAAGTCATTCAAAAGTTAGTAAGTTAAAAAGAAATTCCTGGAGCAAGGACATAAATTCGCCTTAACAACGTCAATGTGAAAATCAGACTTAAGATGGGTCCTTACAGGGTCTAAGCCCCATAGCAAACATGGTCTCAATTATTGAAATATTGAAATATTTCAAATGTTACCAAACGAATTAAGTTATGTATCGATAGGGTATTAAGTTTGTGCATCGATAGGGCATTACGTTTGTGTATCGATCGGGTATTACATTTGTTTATCGATAGGGTATTAAGTTTATGTATCGTTTGCGTATTAAGTTTGTGCATCGATAGGGTATTAAGTTTGTGTATCGATAGGGTATTAAGTTTATGCATCGATGGGGTATTAAGTTTGTGTATCGATAGGGTATTAAGTTTATGTATCAATAGGGTATTAAGTTTGTGTATCGATAGGGTATTAAGTTTGTGCATCGATAGGGTATTAAGTTTGTGTATCGATCGGTATTAAGTTTATGTATTGATAGAGAATTAAGTTTATGTATCGATAGGGTATTACGTTTATCTATCGATAGAGAATTAAGTTTATGTATCGATAGGGTATTACGTTTATCTATCGATAGGATATTAAGTTTATGCATCGATAGGGTATAAAGTTTGTGCATCGATAGGGTATTAAGTTTATGCATCGATAGGGTATTAAGTTTGTGTATCGATCGAGTATTAAGTTTGGGTATTAAGTTTATGTATCGATAGGGTATTAAGTTTGGGTATTAAGTTTATGTATCGATAGGGTATTAAGTTTGTGTATCGATCGGGTATTAAGTTTGGGTATTAAGTTTGTGTATCGATCGGGTATTAAGTTTGGGTATTAAGTTTGTGTATCGATAGGGTATTACGTTTATCTATCGATAGGATATTAAGTTTATGTATTGATAGAATATTAAGTTTGTGCATCGATAGGGTATTAAGTTGATGTTGTTGTTGAGTTTAATTATAGTGGCGTGCGCACAATTGTGCATGTGCCACTTTTTTCCGACTGCACCGCAGCCTGCTAGTTGTTCCTGGGGAAGGGAATGGTGCCACCTCCCCCAGGCTTTTATGGGTTCAAGGAACTTGCTAGTTTGGCCTCAAACTGTGGGTCCATAAAGGTCCCTTACAGTTGGATGGTTGGCTGTCATTAGTGGGAAGGAGAGCTCGGGAACGGTCCTGGTTGCTTCACATCGCTGGTTTCTTGTTGCATTTACCTGGTGTTTCTTGTTGTTGTCTTTTCTTTCTTGTTTTTCTTTTTCTTTTTCAAAATGTTCTAAAAAGGGGGAGGATGTTCTATGCTGTTTATAGAGGTTGTTAGTAGAAATCATGTATGAAGAGAGATTTTCAAGGTTATTATGGTCCTCTTTAAGTTATTTATTTATTAATGTTTTTAGAGATTGAATGCTATTTATACTTTATTTAGTAAGAGACCGGAGTCCTAGCCGATTACACGGTTCGTTAAGGACATCTAGGACCGGAGTCCTAGCTGATTACTCGGTTCGTTAAGGACATCTAGGACATCCGATTTTGCGGTTTCCTTAGTTTTTGATAGGTGCTTCGTAAGTGAATTATTTATTAGTATTTTTATAAAATTGAATGATTTTTTATGGGTTTTTATGTGGGGGCTTCTAAATTTATTTCGCTAGTTACTAGGTCTCTTGGTTTTGTGGGAATAGTAATTATAATTTGTTCCTAAGTCCTGCTGAGTCTATGAATTTATTTATATTTTTATATGCTGATTGTTTATTTTTATTAGATTCCATAAGTAACTCTGGGTATTAAGTTTATGCATCGATAGGGTACTAAGTTTATATATCGATAGGATATTAAGTTTATGTATCGATAGGGTATTAAGTTTGTGTATCGATAGGGTATTAAGTTTATTTATCGAGAGGGTATTACGTAAGTTTATGTATCGAAGGGTATTAAGTTTATGTATCGAAGGGGAAATTAAGTTTATGAATCGATAGTGTATTAAGTTCATGTATCGATAGGATATTATGTTTATGAATCGATAGTGTATTTAGTTTATGTATCGATAGGGTATTATGTTTATGTAACAAATCGGTAATAGTTACATGGCCGTAAGAAAAGCTTTAGGTTCCTGGCCTTGTTTCTACGAATTTGACAGCAACATAAACTGGTTTTGCATGCAGTCTGATCATGATGATCAGTCGTCGTTATTTACAATATAGTATAACATCATTGTTCTTTGTGTTTGGTTGTCTTCAGTATTTCTTTAATTCTATCTCAACAACGAATCGGTAGAACAACGTATCAGGAATAGACCGGATGTGATCTAGTGACGTCACAGCTCTATTCATCATCGTGACTCTTGTCTCTTGTGTCCCCTTGTATCGAAACAAATGTTTGAAATAATTTGACAGGAACGCACCTTTGATAGACTGCTTTATAGTTTACGCACCAAAATGAAAATAATTAAAAATTTGTTTGTCCCAAGTCACGTAAAGGTGAAATACTGAAGCAGACTGTCTCAGTCCAAAATAATCGCATGATCCTTTAGAAACAATGCTCGAGCATCGTTAGCTCCAAAGTCAAACGCTGTGAAATAATCCTATAAGGTTAAATCTCAGTATCAGATCCAAAACATAATCCCAAATATATCGAGACTGCATGACATGGCACAAAGCAAGACTTAGATCAGCCAATATTATCAAAACATACAAGCCCGTAACTTACAGGATAGCTAACAAGAGAGATTAACGGTCCCCACGAAATACACAGACTGCACTTTGATATAACCGAATGCTTGCTACAAGCTGCACGAGATGCGCTGCCAATTTAGCGCTTTAACCCACACACGAAGCCATACTGGAATGAAACATTGGACCAAAGCTATCCAACAGAACCTGAAGAGCCCCTAGTCTAGGTTCAACATAGCAAGTCAAAAGGCTTGCAGCACGAAATGTATGCTCGACATAAAATTGCAAAGCGTGCATTCAGAAACGTTCAACAAATATCTCGCGAAACTTTCCTGAATAAGTGCAATCCAGACAAACACAATCTGTGTTGAAACGGTGGGTGGTGCTTTTGTAGATATTTTGAACTGAGTTGTACATACTGAAAGATTACGACATTTATGACAAAGACTTTTATAAGTCAGTAGAGAAACAGTCTGTAATCTCAAACATCGTTCTAAGAGACAAGCGAATACACAAGAATCTTTAGAAGGTGAAATCATTCAGCAAAAACTACGCAGCGCACGTAATACCATACAAGATCGAAATATCCTAGTCTTGATCAGGTTTATAATGAAAACCGTATCCAAGGTAGCCGTCAATTTAATAAAACAATCTTAAAATTGTTCTTCTCTATATTAAAGCATGAGCATATACCGAATTCCTGTAGGAAAGGTCTTACCGTGACCGTTACAAAAGGAATGAGAAAAACAGAGTTAACCCCATCAGTTACCAGCCAATATCCTTGTTGCCAGTACTGTAAAAATCATGAGAAAATTGTGGAAGAAAAAATTAATAACTTCTTGGTGACTAAGGAAATCATATTCCATAATTCACAACAGAAAGGCTTTCAAAAGAATCTGATCTGATTCACTACCTCTTTTAATGTTCATGAGGTTATTAATTATAACACTGGGTGTGATAGCCCAACCTATGCCGCATTTCTCGATACTCGAAAGGCCTTAGACACTGTCTGGCAAGCTGCTCCATTCTCGGAACCATATAATATTGGAATTCTGGCGAAGATCTAGAGAATAATAGCGAGTTTATACAAAATGCAGTCATAGTTAAGTAAAACAGTCTCGATGGTTCGATATCAAGTGATGAGTTAGACGGGTAGATGTGCTATCCTAATGGTTGTGTCTGGTATTTATAGACGAGTTGCTACAGTATCTAGTACAAGTAAAGGAGGACATTCAAGTGTACGTTTAGATGTCAAGTTCTACAGATTACGTAGCTAAAATGCTTGAGATTATTCTCAAACATTCTAAAACAAATGGAACTACAAACTAAATTCGACAATTCGACAGTCATATATTGTAATTTTTGTAATTTTTAACAAGAAAAGAAATTCAAATTATAAAGTGTACCTAACACTCAGCGAAGAAATAATTCACGAAACTATCTCCATTTTTCACCTGTGAATACTGCAAGATAGGTCACGTTGTTCCATCAGCCACACCCGTAACTCAAAAGCAAGGTAATAATTGTTTGTTCTAGCAAACGTTGGGATAGACACCTTAAACCTAAACCCAACGACATTCCCACTTTATTTAAGAAAATTATGATTCCAACCTTACAGTGCAAACATTAGAATCAGCTTCAAAACTAAGATCTATTGGAGATCGGCAAGCTGTGGCACTTTCTAGCCAAAAGGAATGCAGGGATTCTCTGAACAAACGTGTGAGTCAGTGCTGGGGCTGATAAGAATCACAACCGAAATTGATCGGTGTAAACTTCTATTTCTAAGTAAACCCTGCTCCCTGCCTATAAACAACATCTCCAACAAATATTTCTCACACGTGTATACGTATAGTTTGATAGCACCCAATCTGTACAATCTGGTTTATTGCAGTTATTTACAATTTACTTCAGAAGTACTAACTTACAGATGTCATATAGAATTTCATTAATCAATAAATGTTCTTAACAAATATCAGCGGAAATAATTGATCGACATGACTACATTTGAAAAGGAAGAGACTGCTTGGCGTGACCGAATCAATAGACATCATGATTTTTCGAGATTTCGACACTTACAAGCACAAATTCGCACTTCTACTGTGTACTGCTTTGTGAAGAATTTTTATGAACACAAGTTAACCAGGCTTATAGCATCCATGTGGGTATTAAAGTCAGGTCATGCTGTTAATCACTGTCAAAAATGTGGTCAGCAATATACAGACCTTGTTCAGCATGTAGGTCACATTTTGCATGTTAACAAGACAAGTTGCCAACGACTTTCACTAGTACGCGCTTGACAGGTTTGAACTTCAGTAACACAAAGGAATTAGCCAATGTAACGACGAGTCACACTTATTAAAATTCTTTGACAACTAACCTTGAAAGCAGACTGGACAAAAAATTTTTTATTGTCTGTTCATTCCAGTTTCTCGTCCTTGTATTACGAGTGTACATTTTGGCCTGAACTTTTGTCAAAAGAAAAACTTTCTATCTCAGCTCCTTCCAACATTTGTAAATATAAGAACCGATTCTGAAAGCAAAGTCATTTACACTAAGGGAATGTTGCTGTAAAAATAAACTTTTTATTTGATTTTCTCACCATTTTTTATTTATAGATCTATGTACAACGTGTATGTGCCATTTTGCATGCTGACGTGCATTTTCTAATTATTGGCGTTCCATTTGTCCATTTGTTCCTTCCTCATTTGTTATTAGTTTAGCTCAATATGTACGATGACTTTCTAGAATGCTTTCCGAAATCCTCAATGAAAAATGTTATTCCTGACTTTGTTTGTTTTCTATATTTGTAATTGAACTCACCTCATAAAATAAATATAAAAAAAAAAACGATTGATTCGTTGTATGTTAATCGACTTCGACAGTTCCCACTTAAAACTGATCGCAACAGCATATCGACTGAACACTGTGTCTCGGATAGTGATTGACTTGCTTTGATCTAGTGACATTACAATTATATGTGTCCCTTTGAAAAGAAACCCAAGATCAAAGAAGAGAAAGAGACAGAATTGGAAGGAGAGAAAAAAGAAGAAAGCAAAGAGAGGAAGAAGAACAAAGGATGGCAGAAGAAGCCTTTTTAGCGATGGATGGATGTTTAGATTCATTTTAAATTGAAAAAAAAATAAAAAATTTAAAAAGTAAAACAAAATAAAAAACAATTAATAAAATTATATATATATATATATATATATATATATATATATATATATATATATATATATATATATATATATATATATATATATATATATATCTTTGTATGTATGTATGTATGTATACAAAAAGTATACAAAATAAAATAACAAATATAGCAAACACTTACAATTAGGGCAGGAGGGCCTCCCTATCTGGTCTGCAAAGATCAAAACAGGAGAGAGCATTCTACCAAAAACAAAAAAAAAAAGAAACGAATTTTAGAAATAATTTGGTCGTATCTTTTAAACTGCTCAGGTGACATGACTAAAATTCTGACCTGTACTTCAGTTCACTTAGTACTTTCATTCAACATAGATATAAAAATGAATGGAATTTTTTGTCTTTCTTTTTAGTCAGGATACATAATATCCATCGATTGCCGAATTCTAAAATTTAGTAGCAAATTAAGCTCTATTGG
>CM068831.1:116325697-116510697 GCA_028554795.2 Sinohyriopsis cumingii
TTACTGGTCTCATATAAACACGAGAGGTGGTCCGAATGGTGGACTTCATTATCAGTCTAGACTACCTTGGAAATTTATGTGAGACAGAAATATGCATCGGTTGTATTTCGGAGCAGCAATTTAAAAAACCTCTAGCCTGGTACCCTGGCCAACCTTGATTCTTTGTGCACGACGCCAGGCTTGCAGTAATATCATTTTCAGCCATCATGTATGATTTGGGGGTAGGGATACGGTGAGCGATTGCGCAATGCCATAGTCATGTGTTAATTGTGTCAGAAATGCTTTATTAAAATGAATTTTTTTTATCGATTAGGTTTTTCGTTATAAAGCCAAATCTAATTACACCTAATCAGTTATTTCTACGATCGGATTGATTGTAGGATTGACTGAGAGTTTAGGAATGAAAATAATAATTCGATCATACCTGTTACGTAAATAGCCGAAATGAGCTCAATGGCCACTATCGAGATATATCTGATGTATGATTCGTAGTAATGACCTGGAAGCTGAGTATGTTTCATTATAAATTTGTTGTCTGGTATCTTACCTAGTTCCGTTCGTAAAACCGGAAGATGTTTGGGTACCAGACTGCATATACATAGATACATAACAGATATAGTGGGCCTACCCATTGGCCAATCAGAGCGTCCTGAGGAAGAAGCAACAAGCTTCAATAAAAAGCTATGATTTTAACTCAAGCCTTGAATGTCCTCAATGGACGAAGCCTGTGCTTAGCATCAGGGTGGAACCTAAGCACGTAGGAGAAGCAAGCAACTCTTCTCCTTCAATGGGAAGTTCCTAGAAACAACAAAAAAGCCCCATGGGAGACGGGATGAACGACTGCCGCCAGTGTTGAAGGAGCACATTACAAAACAAATTAAGCCGATACCGAGCGCACCTACAGACGATCCCTCCCCCCTCCCCAAAAAAAAGATAGCAACTCCAAAAAGTAGCCTGCAACAAAGGGCCAGAACAGGGAAGGAAGGAGAGTTGAGAGGAAACAAAGGAAAAACAACAAACTAGAAACCAAAAGGCGGAAGCGAGAAAGGATTCTCCACCATCTGTCACATTAACAACAACACAAAATACGGTAGAGGTCGCAAAACTAAAGTTCGAAGCTAGCTTACTACAAGCTCGGCATGTGTATTGTGACAAAGCATTTAAATTAGGAATTGTAGACTTCAACTGAAACCTGGAAGCAGCACATTAAAACGCTGAAGACCAAAGGCTGGTGATAGCGGCGGGGTCATGCTGTGTGTATATTGCGTAGTAGAATTTCTTTCATGAAATTCCAAGGTCGAATGAAGTAAGCATTACGTGGTCTTATAAGGACATGACTGATGTGAATAGAGAAGAAGGACCATGACCGACTTCTTGATCGGTCAACTGGCATTAGATGACGTATTCACAATTTCCAAATAAGATACTCGTTAATTCTGAAAACTCGTTATTGTTATTGTTTCTTTCTACTGTGTCTTAAGTAAATTTATTAAGATATTTTTACGCGACCTTATTCATTCTATAACATAACATGTGATTTAGAAGAGGTTCATTGAGTAGTTTGATTTGTTTATTGGAATTAATATGTTACGCTGGATCTGCAGTACAGAAAAGAAACATTCGTTTAAAGACTGGGAAATTATTAGCTGAACGAATTTGTATTTCAAAAAGAATTAATGTGAAATAGTCAAGAACATTTTTGAGACTTGGTTTCTAACGGATATACTGCGAAACATTTATTTAAGGATATTTGGGATTTCAGAACTTAGTGATTGCTCTTGTAGTGTTAGTACACAGGCAATTTACTTACTATAGTTATCATTCGGAATACCTTTGAATGTATCCGGATTTCTTGGAAATACTAGAAGTTTTAGGATTTAAGGACTTCAATAGCCACTGTGAGGTATTTGCAATTCTTTAACTTGTATTATAGTGAAATATATGTATATTTTTTAAATATACAAAACTTGTTGGTTTTCACTTTTTTTGTTACAGACTATACCTTTGAGATCGTAACACTTGTATACATCTTGTTTCAAACTTGTCCTCGTACGGACGAACATTGTCAGTAACAGCTTCTCGTTTAATTAAGTAGTGTGCCAGTCTTACATGGCTAGATGATCGAATGCGATCAGTCTTACACGGCTAGATGATCGAATGCGGCCAGTCTTACATGGCTAGATGATCGAATGCGATCAGTCTTACATGGCTAGATGATCGAATTCGGCCAGTCTTACATGGCTAGGTGATCGAATACGATCAGTCTTACATGGCTAGATGATCGAATGCGATCAGTCTTACATGGCTAGATGATCGAATGCGGCCAGTCTTACATGGCTAGATAATCGAATGCGCTACACTCCTTTATCGCAATGTTACTGAGTGTCTTTGATGGAGTTTATATAATTATCTAATCGGTAGCATTTCAAATAATCAAAGCTAGTTCTCTGATCTCATTTTCGTGTTTCAACAAGAACGATTTACTTTAAAACTATTCAGTTTATGACATAACATGCATTATGCAACCTTTATGTTCGGATTCATAAAATTGCGTCAATTTGTCTGTGAGTATTCTTCTGGTATTTTTTTTTTTTTACAAATCAAGTTAGGATTTCCAGCAAAAGAAAAGTTGTGAACCTTTTGATCGGAAGTATCAAATTTCAGCTGCCAAATTCTTCATAGAGGCGATAACTGATTATACCCAATGACTTAAAACAATTTTTTTCTTTACAGACTGATTAAATGAAGCATACGATCATGGTCGTCTTAGATGGAATCGGACGTGTCACTGTGGTTATCATTAACTTGGTATTTATGGTGAGTAGCTAGTTATAGAAAGAACCTGATTCCTTGTCTTCATGATTTTGGAATGAAATGGTTTTTGAAGACTGTTTGTAAAAAACATATTTTACAATTACTTCATATATTTTTATGGATATATATGTTAGAGTGTTTCTTAAAACAAATGCCATTTTCAAGGGTATTTACATTCGACGATTGGAGAAGCGTGCTCTGTCGTTCCACTGTATCATTTTGTTGAATCTTCAAATTCGTGGTGTGTAAATACCACAGAATCCACGATAATTTACACTCAAGAAACAACGGTGAATTACAGTATTCTATTCGTACACAATTTTTAACCTCTAGATAAATGTTTTTCAAAAGAGACTATATATATATATATATATATATATATATATATATATATATATATATATATATATATATATATATATATATATATATATATATATATATATATATATATTTATTTATTTATGTTTACAAATATATTTTTTTTTTTCACAAATCGAGCTTACTGTAAAAGTGAATGAGATGAATTGACTACAACCTCACTGTGAACGAACGTCACTGAATATTCGTCGGTACATCTTTGTCAAATGAAGATACTTATTTTGATTTCATCACGTGACAAGAACTAGTTTCATATTAATGCATCGATGCCAAGAGTCCGACACATATTCCTACACTACAGTAAACAAGTAAATCCGACCTAGTGCGCGCCTTCTTCGTCATGTGGCCAATTAGTTACTAGTGATTTGATTTCTGTAATTCACTGCATGAAATTGCCAAAATAATAGTTACTGAGTTTTCATGGAACTGCCCTTACTATAATGCCTTCATTTTACACATCACTTTAATTTGTGTCCGACAGTTCTCCATTTAATAGTATTCCCAGGATGAAAATGCTTCCATAAATCAATAAAAATTAAGTGTTTCATGTTTTTTTTTAAAAAACTGAAAGATTTTGCACGCCACGCTGTATTTATGTCTGGTTGTTGACTTATAAATGCCAGCAAATATAGAATCGCCTTAGAGAATATTTTCTTTTACTTCAGCTGATCGGTCTTGCAATATTTTCTGGAGGACTAGTGGTGAAGTTCGGAAGCAGCGTATACGAGTCTCAGATAAAAGCGATCGAGACATCCATTGAGAATTCCGTCTCTAGTTCCGGTTTAGGTACCGTGCATATCGACCTTGACATTGCGTCCATCCTTGAACCCTTTTCATTCACTCTGATATTTTCTGGATTGTTGATTTTCGTTTTGTGCATCTTTGGCTGCTGTGGAGTGTGCTACAAAGTGGAAGCCATGCTAATCTCCGTAAGTAATTACAAGGGTCATCTTCATCTATGTACGTAATTACTAGGGTGATCTTCATCTCCGTAAGTAATTACTATGGTAATCTTCATCCTCTTAAGTAATTACTATTGCAATTTTCATCCTCTTAAGTAATTACTACGGTCATCGCTATCTCCGTAAGTAATTACTAACGTCATCTTAACAATATATTTGAATGCTATTTCTTACTGTATATTTTGATTTTCACAACATTGTCTGGTCCACTAACCGGTTTAAAATATTTTTACATCACGATGATGCACTCAAACATTTAACAACAAAGAATTCGAATCGGTTCAGTTATTCATTCATTCATTTGGTAAGTCAGTCAATCAATTGATCAGTCAAACAGTCTGTCTTTATGGTTAGTATAGAAGTAGTAGTCAGTCATATTTGGCAGTGTAAATAGACGCTTTCTTTAAGGGTACTGTACAACCATGCTTTCAGATTGTACATACTAACTTACCCTAGGTAATTACTTATAAGTCGAATCAAACTGCAAACAACAAAAATCCTGATCTGCCGTAGCATGATGCGCCTGCAGATCAGGGTCTGTTTATCGTTCTACTGATTACTACTCCTAACAAGATGCACAGACCCAGTTGTGCCGGCACTTTAACCGACGGCAGATTTGTGTCTGTGCAGTTTACAGTTGGACTCATCTTATAAGCGAGTACATACGGTATTGATAGTTACTGTATTTTCCTTTTATTTTCTAGTATGCAGTCATTGTTGGTGTATTGTTTGCTGGGCAGATTATCGTTGTGGCTCTTCTTCTTGGTTCACCGTCAACGGTAAGAATATATATATATATATATATATATATATATATATATATATATATATATATATATATATATATATATAATTTCTGAAAGAGTTTTCAATTAGAAAATATCATTACTCTTGTCACTGTTTCCCTTACGATGCACAACGATACACCAATATCCGAAATTTACAGATCGATATTTTCGTTAAAATTAAGTGATTAAAAGGTTAAGCGAGGTGCACGAGCAACCTGCGCAACTCGGATTCCCTATGTTTGCAACATATTGATATAGTTTTTTTTAAAAAAGAAACACCCTCACATTTTTAACGTTTCAGTTTCCGTTTCAGTTTCAAGATTCTTTAAAATCAAGTTTAAAGTCTGGAATCAAGGCAGACTATAGAGGTCTAAACGGAACCAATCTTGTTTCCATGGGATGGAATGTCGTCATGCAAAATGTGAGTCTTGCATATGTTATCAGTCTGACCATCCATATCTGTGTCAGTTTGCATAAATCTTAATTCGTAAGGTAGAAACTCCTATCTTCATCATGTTATATTTCCTTAGTAAGTATTGCTTTGTGCAAACAATTTTGTATGAATTGACAACTTAATTGATAAATGCTTTCCTCGAGTTCCAAACAAACCGATGATGTGCTACCTCGATATTTTGTCACCCTCACTTAATGATAGTTAATTATGTAAACATTAAGGTCTAACTTTTCACCCAGTTTTCTGACAGTTTTAGATTGCTACTAAAATGATCAAAATGTTGAGGGAACACAATAATTAATCACTTAGTTATTACAATGGTTATATACATCATGCACTATCAATATTTATGCAAATATTTGTCCTCTGTTGAAAGTTCAAAGTAAGAAAGTTTCCATCTGAAGATTCCATGTATTACTCACACCCTACTTCTCTACGTTCCTGATTCGGTGAATGGAAACATCTGCAACACACCCTACCTCGCTACGATCCTGACTAAATGGCTGGAAACATCTAAGTCAGGCATATAAAGAGCCAATGCAAATGACCATATTACTGATTAAAAGTAGACTACTTAATGACAGGCACTTTGCAAACTGGCGGTTAGGCCATGACTCTCAATCTTGTATTAAGTTACTAAGCTGGTTATGAAGGTGAACTTTCAAAATGCTTTGTGTCGAATTTCTGTATACGTTTATGTACACTATCTTTGAACGAATTGTTTCAAGTCTATCAATGGGCGGGGATGGAAAGTTCTTTGAGAATGGAATATGAGAACACCTTAAACTTTACCGGACTGCCTCATGTTGTCTCTGTCCGTCTGTCTACCTCCCTGAAAAACATGATAATTAAAAGCAATATTCACTGGAAACTTCAAACATAATGCCAGCTATCCATTCATAAATCTGGCTTAATTTAACTGTCCAATGAATCATTCGGTAACATACAAGCTTTCTTTGATAAGATCAGTTTTTACTCCATAAAACATTTCATCGTATTTTCCATCAAGATGAAGTGTTGCGGTGTGGACAGTTATGAAGATTTCACAGGTGCTGAGAACTGGATCACATCCTACACCTTCAGGATGACCACTTTCAACCTCATGACACCACTAGCCTGCTGTAAGGAACTACCCAACAGCAGTGATCTATTCTTCTGCGCCTCGTCTCCAAACGACGACAACAATTACTGGAAAACTGTAGGTGTCGTGCTGGAATGGAATTCAGTTGAAACAGGAACAATTCCAAAACAATCTCTCTCTCTCTCTCTCTCTCTCTCTCTCTCTCTCTCTCTCTCTCTCTCTCTCGGAAAAGGAGCCAGAGTTTAAGTATTTTTACAATCGATGACATCGTATAATTGTAGAATTTTTGAATTTCTTTGAATAAATTGTGCGATACAGTCTCATATCGAACTGTTATGTGTTAGTTAGAATTTCTTTACACACTACTGTATTCCAACTTTCGAAGATGGCAAGGAAAAAGTTTGTTCCTTGATATAAATATGTAGTATAAATATAAAACTTAATAAATATCGATCCTAATATATTCTGAAAATATGACTGCGTAATTAACGTTAAAAATATTAACCAAGACTTGATTTGTAACATGACAGAAGTATCTATATTAAGAATAAGCACAAAAGAAAGGGTTCACATTACAAAATGTAAAATGACAGTATTGTTCAACAATTATATAATACCCTGGCGTTATATATATATATATATATATATATATATATATATATATATATATATATATATATATATATATATATATATATATATATATATAACACAGCTGTACTATTATTATTTTTTCTTTTAATAGGGCTGCTTTACTACGATTTGGAACATTATATTTGGAAATATTAATATAATGGTTGGAGTATTCGTTGGCGTCGCCGTAATTCAGGTATGTGTGAAAAAAAATGGAGCTGCATAATTTCAAACGATTCTGGCTAGGAAAGCTCTATACATAAAGAACAGGAAAACCTAATAGATAAAACATACATGTACATGTATTTAACACACACCAGGTAAGAAAGCTTAACTATCCACATGATCGAAAAACTTTTTAAATCTCTTATATGACAAATTAAAGAGAATATAACATTAAAAATGCGAGGGAAATAAATTATTAAAGATTGTCAGTATATAGTGTTACGATTCTGGGTCTTAAACTATGAAACGGAAAATCAACAAATAATTCATTTCTCTAAATTAGAAAGTTAAAGTATAAGAGACACTTACAGTATTGTGAGTTAAATCCCAAATAATTATAAATGCAATATCAGAAGTCCAAAAGAATAGAATGATCCGAATGATTACGATAGTCATGAATGTCATGATGTACCAATAGTCTTGAATGTGTTGAGGTACCATTAGTCTTGAATGAGTTTTCAATAATCCCAAAAGAAGTGGTGCGGTGGTCAAGTGATTTATTTATCGGACTCATGTCAGAAAGGATGCGGGTTCAAATCCTACCATCGGATTAACCTGGATCAGCTACCGTTGTGTGTCCTTGGGCAAGGCACTTTACTCATATTGCCTCAGCACTAAATAACCCAATTATGGTGCTGTGCCGTATATCATCAAACCAAACTATAGGTCTATAGTTTGTAACGCGATATGCTGGAAATGGACTTGTTTCTCCTGTGTAAGTTTGGTCCACAGATGAGACACTGTTTATGGCTGTACACATTATTATTATTATTGTTATTATTATTATTTTTATCATTATTATTATTATTATTATTATTATCATTATTATTATTATTTTCAGCTCCTTCTGATAGTTTTCACCATCATCATTTTCAGCAAATAAAGGAAAAATATAATCGGCGTAAATATCGGTGGTCGCTGTTTGGAGGTGTTATTCAACTGCCCATTATACAAATATTTTCGCAAGCTCAAGTAGATTCCACATAAAATTGCCGAGAGATTTTTGAAACCTGGTGCTGTTCTGTGGAAGAGCTTCCAGAAGTTCCATCACTTTCTTGGTTTGTTTTGAAATTTCGTTTCGCATTTATTGATGGTTATTCCTACAAAGAGCCATGAAAGAATCCGGACAAAGATCTTCACAGCAGATATTCAGCAGTTTTATCTTCGGATTATAGCAGTTTCCAACAGTTTTATCCCTTGTATGGGCTTTCTGGATTTTGTTTACTTTACGGACCATTTACTTTATGGACCGTTTACTAAATCGATCATATATGATACGTTGTATGTTAGCAATTTTTGATGAAATTATTTCGATATCTTTATCTTCCATTTATTAGCTTCTTTTGGGTATAATCAAGTATTTATTCTTCTCTGTAGCCTTTTATGGGTATCCTTGTATTGGATTAATCAGGTATTTATTTGTCTCTTGGAGTAATCCTTCCATTAGATTAATCAGGTTGTTATTTATTATTTTACTTCAATCAGTTTTGTTTCCCTTTCTGAATAATAATAATAATAATAATAATAATAATAATAATGTTGACAAGTGTAGCACCTAATCTTTACAAGATCTAAGCGCTTTTCAATATTAGATAACAGTTATCAACACTTCCAACAACTCGATTACCAAAGAAAAAACGCCATGTAATTACACACGAAACAGTCTGACAATAATAAAGAAAGTAAACTTTATGAAGTCGTTAGGTCTGTTCTTGTGGTTGAATTTTGTGTTGATTTTGGATCGAAGGGGTAACCAGTTGAGGTTTCATAGCAGGGGTAGGTGTGCTCAATTATTCCTACTCTAAGGATAATCCAACAGCTGTGTTATGAACATTTTAAAGTTTCTATAGAAGATACTGAGACGAACCAGACATAATGAAATACAACAATCCAGATCTGAAAGTACTAAAAAAGACACAAGTATTGATGCGTCTCAGCTCCAGATATGCAACTTTGCATATTTGTATTAGATGTTGATGAAATGAAAGATTAGTGTAGAGTGACATCTGGGTTTCGTTCTGACTCTGATGCAGACCAAATTTTAATACCAACAGTAAATGTGGCACACACATTTATTATTATTAAATTATTATTATTATTTAATTAATTATTATTATTACTAGTAGTAGTAGTAGTAGTTGTTGTAGTAAAAGTAGTAGGAGTAGTAGAAATAGTAGTAGTAGTGTTATTATTATTATTAGTAGTAGTAGTAGTAGTGGTGGTAGTAGTAGTAGTAGTAGTAGTTGTTGTTGTTGTTGTAGTAGTAGTGGTAGTAGTAGTAGTAGTGTTATTATTTTTATTGGGGCCCCGAGTGGCCGAATGGTCTAAAGCGCTCTCCGTTACGGATCATTGCCATCTCACCTTTGTCTGCGTGGGTTCGAGTCTCGGATTCGGCCAATGTGGGTATGTGAGAAAGCTTGCCAGTAGCTTCTCGTGGGTCGGTGGTTCTTTCCGGGGTTTTCCTGGGTTCTTTCTCCACCATTAATACTGGCCGCCATGTATAGCCTATCGTGTGCTGAAAAATGGCGTTAAACCACACAACAACAACAACATTATTATTGTTTATTTTATTTTTTCAGAAAACAGAACTGCTTTATGTTTTAAATGTTTATATTTAATAGCTTTATTACGCAATATTCCAGCGTTTCTGAAAATTTCAATAAGTAATCAGAATTTTTCCAATACGCTATGATGCTGAGTTTTCATAATAAAAAAAAAGAGAAGAAAATACGTTTTTTGTTACAAGTTGCCACCGATATAACTTCCAAAGATCCATCTTTCTGTGCTTATATAATGTTACAAAGTGGGGATTAGCATGGTCAATAAATTTGTTTTATCACTTGCATGCATGTTGGTTTCGTTTGACAAATTTGTTTGTTGTTGTTGTTGCTAAATTCAGACAATCCGCAAAATACAAGTTTCCGCCCATGTGCTACACAAATTTAAAAAAAACAACACTTTAACTTCGTTTTCCTCCTTGTGAACTGTTTTGTTGACTGTAATTTTTTCTTAGGTTATTTTTACACTAAACTATTTACAAGCGTACAATTTTCGTATTCAGAGTCTCTACGTTGCACACGCAGAAGCTTAAAAAATGTGCTTGACCCAAAAAAACCCCACAAATAACAAATAACTTGAAGACTTGTGGATGAAGTATTGGATTTTTTTTTATGTCGTTCCTCTTTTATGCAACAAATAAACTATGTAAATTATATTCAATACAAAGTAAATTTGAGAATATATATATATATATATATATATATATATATATATATATACGTTGCGTGTGTGCCTGTCTAATGTTACTGGTAAATTACCGCTGGTCGGTACCCCTCCCCCCACTTTAACATCTATATATTTCCTTTATTCTAAAGCGTAATGTCCAATGATTGATGTGATACCAAACATAAAAATTTTACCACACTTATCATCTCTAACTGGAAATGATTATGTAAGTTCATATGTGTACATAGAATTTTTAACGGTTTGTACCTTTCTACAGAAAAAGCCGTAAAGTGCCTCTTTCTTTCATGTACTACATGTATTTATGTCACAAAGTTTTCACATTTTAGTAAAACAGAAATCAATGCCGGCTCGTTTTTTGTGTAAACAATTGATGGATGGATGGATGGACAGACAGACAGACATACAGAGAGAGAGAGAGAGAGAGAGAGAGATAGATAGATAGATAGATAGATAGATAGATAGATAGATAGATTAACCGAGTATGGGACTGCGATGACAGAAGCAACTGATTCTTTCATAGATAACTAAGAAACTTCTATTACAAACCATTAAAAATATATCGAGTCATATTAATGCAATAATAATAATAATAATAATAATAATATCATCTTTATTTAATGAAGATAACACTTTTGGCCATGAAAGACACATTGCCATGCGGTCCTCATTTTTTTAACGTGTTAGTTATAAAAAATTAAAATTTCACTTACACACATTCAAGCTTCCTCGCACACGTACTCACAGATTTCAAATTAATTAATATGTGTAACTATAGTGATCAATATATACATATATTTAAAAAAAAACAATATACAGGTTTACATACTACAACCTATTAGAAGTCGTACATATATATATCGAATAAAATATACACATATTATTTTTGGACATCATGATAAAGTACTCTGTTGGGAGTCTTTAATACATCTTTCTAGCTGATCAAGAAAGAATTTCTGTAATGATGTTTTAACCAAGAGATGGAATTTAAATTACATGTACATATCCTCAGTGGTAAGGAATTCCAAAAGGTAGGTGCTGATACAGTGAATGAGCCTGTATAATGGCTGGTTGGTTTTCGACCGCGAAATCTGGAGATCGTTTTTGTTGTTGATCGGAGATTATACTCAGTATCTGATGATCTTTGCTCATCTAGGGTAGGGATATAATCTGGAAAAAGTGTAAAGATTTATGTGTCACGATTCTTTTAAGATAAAGAATACTTTTTTGTATGGGTAGTCATTGATGATGTGAAAACAAAACAATCGAGGGAGTCATAATGGAAAGTTTCATAATTATTCGGGTGGCTCTTCTCTGGACTGTCAATTCTGAAGTCAATTCTAAATAGATTATACTTGGATGTGTTTCCCCATGCGGTACAACCGTAATCTTTTAGTGATGGTATATATCACGAACAATAAAGTTCAGGTGACTGGGGAGGTAGAAATTTCGACAGTGAATTTTAAGGGAGTTATTCTTTTGACTACCGCTGCACATAGATGATCAATATGTGTATTTCAACTGAAATGTAGATCAATATAGATACCAAGTAGTTTTATTTTTTTTATTTTTGACGCTACACACGTTTTAGCCATTTTGAGTTAGAAGTAAATCCATGTAGAGTCGTCAGGGAAAATATCAGTTTTAGAACGCTCTGGATACAAGGCTAAGTCATAGATAAACAATAGAAAAAAAGAGGCCCTAGTACAGATCCTTGATGAACTCAACTTTAAAACGTACCTTGATTCAGAAGTATATTTACCTGTGCAAACAACCTGGGGTTTGTTAGTGAGATAAGACGTGAACACCAAACAACTAATTTTGAAGAAAGCATGTAGGTTGAAATGTTTGGAATGAGCACCGAATGGTAAACCAAATCGAATGCTTATTTTTTTTTTTAAAGTCAATGGAATTGCGCCAGTAAGTTCGCTGGATTCGATCGCAAGAAACCACTGGTCTCCAAGTTTTGTCAGTTTAGTTTGACATAAATGTTTCTCTTGATGACCAGATCGTGATTTATGAAGGGGTTGGTACTTGTTAAGGCATCCCAAAATATGCTTACTAACATGTTTATCAATACATTTTTTTTAAGGAGAGATAGAACAGATATCGGTCGACAGTTCAGTTTCATGGGTAATTATTTTCATTTCCCTGATGAACTACGAATACTTTTGTTAATTTCAATGACTCAGAAATTTTACAGCAAGTGATGTTACAGTTAATTCCTTTTTTAATGACTCAGAGATTGGTAAAACCGAGATTTGTTTAGACTTTTACGGTGAATTCCACATAGATCTGTTTATTTGTTAGTGTCTGTTTTATTGATAATACCAACAGTATTGAAACTAGAATGAAAGGATACCTTTTCATTCACAAAGACAGTAAATTTGACTGTATTAGGTTCTGTGAAATTGGGCCTGTCAAGTATTTGGGATATATTATTGAAAACGAGGTTCAGCTGGTTTGCAATATCGTACTCATCGGTAAAACTGGTACCATTAATTATAACCTCACTTGAAGTTAGAGGTGCAAGTTTAGTCGAAGTTAGTTCTCCCAAGTGATCGAGACGAATCCGTTTACAGAGTTTAAGGCGAGGGCTTCTTTGAAAAAGGAGGATAGGAGGTCGTGTTTTTTATAATGAGTGATTTTACTTTGTTCCCCCATGAACGGTAATGTATACACTCATATATATGACTGTAGTTCGTTTACTTTAGTAGTATTCCATTCTGATTGTTTTGATCGTTCAATTATTTTGATTTTTATGCGCACGTGTTTATCGAGGATAGTAAGAAAACAGTTGTTCCAAATAGGCAAGTTATAAACTGGGTCTTTGTTACAGAACGTTAATCAGTCAATATTTTTTGAGAGTTCAGAGAGGAATTCATTTTCAACAAATTTTTTAAAACATCGGTATGCGTAAAGGAGTGTAAGTTGTTCTTTTTTTTGCGCTCTGTTGCTTATATGGGAAAGCGATCACTAATAGCGAAACAGGGTACGTTTATCTTGTAGAGATTATCTGGTTCGGTAGTGTAAATGGCATCGATCAGAGTAGAAGTCTTGTTGGAGAATTGATTACCTGTGTAAGGTCGTGTAGTTGTATCATATGTAGCCATTTAGTGGTAGCGTCAGAGAGGAAATGAATATTCAAGTCTCACATGATAATTACATCATAGTTGAAAGCTAATTATAGGCAGTAGTCACAGCCAAAATTACATGAATCAAATGATGTAGTATGAAATCAAACGATTTAACACAGCCAATAAAATGACAAATCCGGATTCCAACTGATGTGATGTCATGTGAAATGATTTCAAGAACAAAACGGAATGATGAATTCAGATTCCAAATGATGGCTATCCAAGTGTCGTCTGCTAAAATCTCAGGCGACTGCTGTGCGTACGTCTCTAGATTATGAGTTTGGTTATGCTGATACCATATATCGTGGATAAGAGCGCCCGCGTTTGGATATACGCTAGCGGCTAGATGATTTGCAGTTTGAGATTACATTGTTGTGCTGTTCCAAATCAGACCGTTTACTTTCCATAGGTGCATTTCATTTAATACCACAGCCTTGAAACCTGAATGCTTCTTTCCATTCTGTTCTTCAGACCATTTTATTCAGTATCAACTCATTTGGAATCTAATTTCATCATTTCATTGGTTGGATTAAATAATTTCATTTTAGATTACATCATTTTATTTAATACGTCATTTGTAAACAGATTTAATTATTCTATTTTCTTCTTTAAATCGTTTTATTTAATATCACATCATTTGGAATCTGAATTCATCATTTCATTTTCGTTTAAATCATTTGATTTTGTGCTATATAAATTTAATTAATAACACGTCATTTAGAATCAGAATTCATCATTCCGTTTTGTTGTTTGAGTCATTTCATTTAATACTAAATCATTAGTAATCTGAATTCATCATTTCATTTGTTGGGTTAAATAATTTCATTTCACACTACATCATTTCATTTAATACCACGTTATTTGGAATCTGAATTCATCATGCCGTTTTGTTCTTTAAATCATTTCATATGACCCCGCATCATTTGGAATCTGGATTTATCATTTCATTTGCAAGGTTAATAATTTGATTTTATACTACATCATTCGATTAATGTAATTTTGGCGGTGACGGCTACCCATAAATAAAACAACCTATAGCTCATATACAAATTATCAGTCCATGATGAGTAGGCGTTTGGAGGTCGGTAAACAGCAGGTTTAGATAGATTTACTATTGAGAAAACTTAACTCGATCCAGTAGATATTTAGAAATATATTCTTCTTTGGTTTGTTACGTTTTGTTGAACGTACATTACTATACATTACTATCTCTTTTTCCATGCTTTTGCCTCGATTTCGTCTTTTCAATGAAATGTTGCTACTAGAAATAAGACAGATACATTAAATCGAGAAACGTTTTGCACCTCCATTTAATTACTGCAATGCTGGATTCATTTTATTTTATCAAGCCCAAAAATGTACAGTGTTTTTTTTCCCAGTCGTTGTAAAAATGAGGAAAGATTTTTTTTTATTTCGAACTAGAGGAAGAGACATTACAGCAGGGTTCATACACCTTTGGTGTGGCAAAATTAAAGGACTTTTCAATGAAATAATCCAATTTTTTCAAGGACCCAGATGCCCCGTGAAATGGATAAGCTTCGCAGAAAAATACACAGATAAATATTCCGTATTGTCAATGCTGCGTACACGTGTTGATCCTTTGGCGGGTGTGTATGCAGCCTCCTGAATATTCGGTAGCGATTGGAATTTACGGAGATTGCCGAAGCCCACCTTCTTTCACCGACATACTTCACGAAAACACTTCGGCCGACCTTGTATACTGCGATTTGCATATTTTATTCGTACCTGAAGTTGTCCGCTTGGGACAAAATCGATTTCTGGAATAACTTCGACGCATGATATGATGCATTCATTCGGCATCTTAAAATCGTTCGCCGCGAAAGTAATCCGCGTGTCGCAGCGTCTAATTTTTTATATCTGTTGTCGGGTTATCTCTCATCGAAATTTGACAGGTCATTTACACGTAGATTTAAGTACATTGTAAAGAAAGAAGCCTTTCTGTTAACAGACATACGGCCGTAAATTACGCCCAAAGTTTAGTCGCGAACACGATAAAAATCAATAAGAGACTTCCAGCAGACTTTTTAATTATGGATCTCAAGCCGCAAATCAGAAGCCTGGACGTAAAATACGAAAAAATTGTGACCATTTTTTGTGTATATTTTTCATTATCTCTTTATCTGGTTCACTATGATTTAAACTACAAAGATGTACCGCTGCCACAGAAAATAAATCGACGAAGAAGAATGATAGTTGGAAAAGATTAGCGCACTTTGTTAATGCTGTCTATAACCAGGTCCGCACACAATTACAAATATCTGATTGGTCACGTGTTGTAAACTACCCAATAACAAACGGTTTTAGTTCGATTACATGCCGTAATGGTATGAGAAGAAATTTTCGTACATTCGTTTGTCAATTAATTTTATATTTTTCAAGGACCGAGGCTTGTTTTCAATTACTTTTCAAGGTAAATACGATTTTCAAGTACTTTTCAAGGATGAATCGAAATTCAAGTACTTTCGAGGTACCATAAGAACCCTGTAAAACCTTGTCATGTATAATAAGACGTAGTACTTTGGACTGTAAGACAATCTGAACAAATATCTTAAAAAATATGATACCTAGTTTTGACTCAGGCACATAATTATCAGGGCCGGCCATAGGCCGATTGGACTGATTTAAATCAGACCCCGCGCCCACAGGGGCCCTGCGCGTTAGTAATTTTTAAATATAATTATATATATATATATATATATATATATATATATATATATATATATATATATATATATATATATATATATATATATATATATATATATATATAGAGAGAGAGAGAGAGAGAGAGAGAGAGAGAGAGAGAGAGAGTAATTTTAAAGCAATGGAAGAAAATTTTAAGTTCAATATTATATAAAACATGTTAAAAAGTTTATTTCCAAATGTTGTACCCACAAGGGGAACCACGAGTAAATCCAGAGGGTCCCAACAAAATAATTAAAATCGGGCCCCCTTGTTTGCAACGGGCCGTTTCTGATTATTATCATCACTTCACCCACACCAATGTTTATAATGTTAATAATTATAAATATGCACATAACGTACTGTTGTTTTGTCGGTGGGTCCCATTTTCAGAGCCTTAAATTGCAATTGAGTCTCTGCTTCATAACCATGCCACGTATTCTATGCATTTTGGTTCCTTTCTCACCCATTACGAGCTTATATTGCAGACCTAGGGTTTTTGTGTGACCTATGTTAGTATGACGTAGTTGAGTAGTGCTTACTCATGTTGGTAGATTTGTTTGAGCACAGGAGTATCACTATGCATATTTTAAATAGGTTTGCTGAACCCGCATCTTTCAGTTGAATCAAGTCAAAGTGAAAGAAAGTAGATGGTAGCTAACCGACTCTAGCAAAAAGGTGTCGTGGTTTGATATGTATGATAGGTTGAACGATCTGCCAATATGTATCAATATGTCATCATGTTGTGTCATGTCCACCTCCCTTCTTGGAACAGGGCCAGATATAACAACCTCGTCTAGTGGACAAGAAACTGGTTGATAAGAACCTGTACTTGATCTCAAGCTGATTTAGTTCTATCGGCGTATTTTCTCCAAAATCGACAAAAACTGTAAAGTATCTAATAATGTCAAGTTTGTTTTGTTCTGTTTGAGACTGTCATTGGTGTACAGTAATAGGATTTCACATGTACATCACGTTAAAATACTCTGGTGTTGATTCCTTTCCTTTCAGGAGAGATGATCATGTAACCAGGATCTTTAATGGTGGGTGAGTAGCATGACCAAGTCGATTTTGATTTATTTGAGGCTGTTCGTAGCATTCTTTAGTGTATTGGTTTGACAGTTCTTGGTTTAACCCTATCTGTCTGAATAGTGTCTGTTTCGTTATCCGACTTTGCGTATTTTGTATTAGCTTTTACCAGTTCGATTACATTTTGTGTTTTATTCAGTAATACAGCTGTTTTCTTATTTGTTTCAAGTTTGACATCTAATGTTTGCTGTTTGATTTCTTCAAGTTGTATTGATTCGTTATCAACAGCCACGCGTTTTGCGAGCTGAGCAGCAGAGAGGGCGAATCCCACAAACTATTTCGCTTAACAGATCCTTCTATCAAGAACATTTAAGATAGAGCGGTTCTTTTCACAAAATAAACCCTTCAAGTCAGTAAACATGACAAAATAGGCTTTCTCTGCTGACTTGAAGGGTTATCTCATGAAAATATATACCTATACAACTATTTCTGCTAATACAAGGGTCTATCTTGCGAAAACACTCGGTGTTGTTCAGCCCTCTCTTCTGCTCTCTAGTTAGAGAGGTCGCCGCCTACAACTGCCAAACGTTGAAATAGTCCTTTATAAAACGCGTTGATGCTGTAAACATAATTGTCGCCGTTTTTGTTGTCGTCGTCGTCAAAAGGGTGTCCCTACAACTTCAGTGACTTTGTTGCCGAGATAGTGAGTTTTGTAAACATAATTGTCGCCGTTGTTGATGTCGTCGCTCTCTCTGCTGCTCTGAATTAAAAATTTAAGTTAACAATAATGGTCAACATTGGAGAAGCACATTCCGCTACACTAGTTCGAGAGCGACTAGAAGCAATAAAAAAATTTCTTCCTGTGAGAGATTCTGTAAGACAAAAACTTCAAGAACGGCAGCAAGCACAAGTTGAATTTGTGGCAGGTGCAGAACAATTATTTAAACCAATTATTGAGCCAACCAAAAAAATCGCTGAAGCTACAACAGCATCACACCAAGTTATCGCGGAATTACCAAAACAAATCAAAGAAGCAATGGAGTCTGCTGACAAAACACGTGCTGAAATCGGAGATGTTAAAAATATTGTCGAGGATTTATCTAAACCAGAATTAAAAACAAGATATTTTGCTCAGCAGGGCTATGCAGAAGTTATGGCTGATCCTGTTAAGGTTGCTGCATATCAAATACGTCATCAGCTTCCAGAGCACGAGTGGAACGCGAGGGTATTTCATGAGTATAAAGATATTTCACAAATCAGCAAAAAAAATAGACGCGAATATGATGATTTTATTGAAAAAGTTAACTTTTAACTCTAACAAGGCAGCTATCTCGAACTACAAAGACAACCATCACCAATCCCCGGCGCAACTGGCAGTGGTTTGGGGGGGGGGTGATTTTATTCCCTGCCCTGATAATATCATGAATGACGTATCGCGGTTAGAAGTTCTCTTAGGAGGAGCGCGGGCTGGAAATAACTCACCAGAAATAATTAATGAAGCAGCTGATATCTGTCAGCGATTATTTCGCGGCGGCATCATGGATGCTCACATTTATCGAGAACTTATTGATGAACTCACGGACAGTGATTAGAGAAATAACTAATTAAATTAAATGATCGTACACAATTCTCATCGTAGACCAGTCATGGTCAGGGTTGTAAATTCACGAGTACCCGTATACAGGATGACTTATGGAAACGGACTTGGTGATGTTGTTCGGGGTTTATTTGCGAGGATGGCTCCTAAAGCAATACCGATCGCAAAACAATTATCAATGAAAGCTATTGACGTTATCAAAGATAAAGCTACTAGCGCTGTTGGTAGCGCCGCCGGTAAAGCATTACTGGCAGTCAAGGATAGACTAGCGCGACTGATACGCAGAAAACCTCCACCGGTAAAATTACCAGCCACCGCAGACATGCCCGCGGATGTTAGTAAAGTAATAAATGAAGCCGCAAATCAAAAACTAACAGCCTTGATAAATCAAGGGATAAATCCTGAACAAATAAACACAAGTTTGGTGGCGGGAAGTGGTCTTCGTTTTAGACGATAACTTCTATAATAAAATGTTTAAACGGGAATCTGACCCAGCATTCGACATGGACGAACCGGTCCTTAAAAATGAATCAGTGCGTGATTATCAGTATTATTCTTATGACGCACGAGAGCCAAATAAACGAGGACGAATTGAATTGCAAGTTCAGGATACAAGTAGATATTTCCTGCCCGCTGAAGCATTTATTGAAGTAGAAGGTGACATTATAAAAACAGATGATACAGTATACGGGGATGCGGTTAAAATCGGTTTTGTCAATAACGGAATTATGGCCTTGTTTGATAGTGCTATGTACATGATTGATGGAAAAAATATTGAATCGATTCAGAAGGATGTCGATGTTGCTACAACAATAATTGGTCTAGCAAGATATTCTGATGATTATACAAGATCAGCTGGTCCATCAATGATGTTTGCCAAGGACACTTCTAATTTTCCTAACAGTGATCAGTTCAATATTAGACGACCAAGAAACTTTGCCAACAACAATGACGCTGATGTGTGGCCGGTGGTTCATGGTGCTTATGAAGAATTTAATTTAGGTTTCGCTGCACGTAGACAAATGTTGAAAGGTAATCGTAGAAATTTTTCATGTGCCATTCCGCTCTCGCATATCTTTGGATTTTGCAGAGATGTCAGAGAGGTAATTTTTGGAGCAAAACATACGGTTGTGCTTGTTAGAACAGCCAACGACAATGATGCTTTATGGCGACCTCTAGGTGACCCTGGTACGGTAAACATAACAAAACTATCACTGTGGATGCCGGTAATGACTCCTGCAATTACTGAAGAACAGCGACTGCTTTCTTTTATGGATCAGGGTGGTAAAGTGTTGTTATCGTGGCTCACAACAACCACAGATAGTACTCAAAGTACCAATAACGGTTTATTTACCTGGCATATGGCATCACAGCAAGGGGTTTCCGCGCCGCGACATATTTTTATTGCTCTTCAGGATGTTGCACGAGTAGGTAATGAAACACGTTCGCATATGATATTTGATCAACTTGGTATCACTGACGTTTGTCTGAGAATAAACGGACATCAAGAACCGTCTGAGAACATACTGTTACATTTTGGTAATAATCATGTTGCACGTGCATATCAACGATTGACGAAATATCTAGCGCGTGATCTAAATATCGATACTGGTTTGCAAATATCACAATTGGATTTTATCTCTCATTATCCAATCTATTACTTCTCGTTAGAGCATCTTGATTTAACTAGACAGTCTGTCGTTGATATACACTTTCGAGCTACCGTGGATAGAGGAGCTATAGCTGAGTACAGAGCAGTTGCTGTTATACTTTCTGATAAAGTAATGTTACTTGAAGGTGCTGGCGGCCGAATGATATTCGCTGATGCACCAGTGGAAAACTTGTAGTTTTCCGACATTGTTAAAACAATGTGTAGACAATTAGATCAATCGCGTTAATTATAAAAATGTCATACAGTCACGTTAATGTCACTCGGACTCCTGGTCAGGTGAAAAAATTACAATCGAGAAACGCGAGCGCATGTGGGACAACGATAACGCTAAAAAATGATCAAATCTCTGGCGGTGGTCCAAACAAGTTATCGCTGACTAAAACCCAACTAAAACATTTCAATAAAGCAAAGCAGGCGAAAACTGGAACTCAACTTGATTTCTCTCCAGCCGCGGTCAAAGATATGGTTAAAACCGGTGGCATATTTCCACTTCTCGCAGCAATACCAGCACTGATAGCTGCTGCTGCTACCGCAGTCGCTAAGGCCGCCGCCTTAGGAGCTGTTGGAACCGCTGCTGGAATGGCACTAAAGAAAGCCACAGGGAAAGGATACAAAAAAAAGGGACGATCCGCTCGCGGATCAGGGCTAAGACTTCCAGGAACTCCGACGTCATGGTACCCAAAAAGGTTTTGAAAATCGTTAACGATTTTACACCAATGTCAAATTTTGATTTGCTCGATGCTGTTAAACAATTAAATAAAAAAAATTTCAGAGGCGTCTTTATGAGAGATTAATTACCACAACAACCGAATAATCCAGAAACGGGAATTATTAATCTTGATAACAGCGATGGTCCAGGAACTCACTGGGTCGCTTACGCAATCGATCCACGTGGAATTATCTATTTTGATTCGTATGGGTTAGCACCGCCAGTTGAATTTCTCCGATATACAAAAGACGTCCCCGCGTCAGGGTCAAAGTCAGGGAAAGTTTGGTATTCAACACTACCCACACAAACACTGACCGATCCTCCGATATGTGGACAGCAAGTATTGAATGTTCTTGATGCGATATCAGCGTCAACCAAACCACCTCACAAAGTCGTGCACGAGTATACCATGGGTCGATTTAAAGTTTCCTATCAAATAATGGTTGATATCTACGGAAGATCTCTTCTCAACAGAAAAGTGAAGCGCACCGACGTGGATTTATCAAAATATGCGACCAAAGATGAAGTCGATAATCTTTTAAGTCTGACCGGAATAGATCCAGATGAGGTTGTTATTTTTCAGGACCGGCACGGAAAACTAAAAACCAGTGATATCAAATGGCATGAAATAATTCGTAGGGTTATTGGAGCCACTCCGGGTAACATCCCTGTTGTTCACTGATAGCGGAAAAATCAGAGATTCGCTGATATCAATCGCGGCGTTGCGAGATGATACGCAAACTGCTGCAGGGGAACGCGTAAAAAAGACCGGTGATACAATGACAGGTGAACTCAATCTCAACGGTAACAAAATAACCGTGTTAGCGGATCCAACATCGTCGGAAGATGCCGCAAACAAACAATATGTTTACGCAAGCGCTAGCGCCATTGAAGGTAAATTATCCAGTTTGCGAGCCGAGTATGATGTTCATGTTAACGCGTTTACAAGACTTCGAAGAAACTTTCAGAAAATCGATGATGCCACGGATAAGTTCTTTGGAACCCCTCCCGTCATCGACATAAAACTTTCTGATATCAAGGCCAACATTGACACGATCAAACAAACACAGCAGGATATCGTAACGGGGATTCCTGAGATCGTTATCAAAACCAGTCTGATTAAAGTCCCCACTGGAGTTACTCCCGGGCATATCACCAACATAGTATATACGGTATCATCTGGATTTGCAACATGGTCTCGACAAGATAATACTATCAAATATACAGCAACAGCCACTGGAGTGTATAGACTGTCTGTGTTCAATGCCGCTAAATTTGAGATATTTACAACATATCCCTGGAGACATTCCACCGACAAGTATTCCGGGGTTGTGACTATCATATTAAATAGCGGAACTGAAGAAACATTTATACTGGAATCCGCCAACAAGAAATTAACCGCAACATCTTACTGGTGGTGTTTGGAATTTGTAGCTGAAACGCCTCAATTGGTTACTGCGCAAAATAATAAAATGGCCTTAACGAAGTCAACAGCGCAACAATACAGATATGATCAAGTACGCGAATGGCAGTCAGAGTTAAAAAAATACTATTAACGAATGCACAGCAAAGGTAAAAAATACAAACGGCGTGTAACCATGTTAGACACAATAGAATATTCGGTATCCGCGATAGTTGCATCTACGGGAGTATTATTATCAGCGCTAACACCAGTGACAACTGCAATCGCGGTCACAATTACAGTTTCAACATCAACGACAATTGCAGGAGTTGCTAATATTATCGCGAAAAAAATATCCTCGTGCGCGCTAACAAAATTGCACGAGTATGAAAAGTTAAACAGCGCGGCCACAAGCACCTACTCGAAATTGTCGGCGCTGATATCATCCAGTCTTGCCGATACAACAATATCAGATTCCGAATTCGCGCAAATGGCAAAGATGTACAACGATTATACTCAGAGTACAAAGTACTTCGATTTGAAACGACAGCAGATAAATAATAATGTCAACGGAATTACTTCAGCAGATAGTTGCAAATACAAACCCGGCGCGAACATCTTTGTTAACAGTAACCTCAAGTAAGCCAGAATTCAATATTAATTTTCCAACTGCGATTCCAGTAAGCGAGATCGCGTTAGCACAATTACGAGTATATCACAGTTGGCCCAATATCAGATCAAAATCGTTTGGTGGATTACCAGCAAATAATTCACTGGTATTTGCATATAAAAATAAACCCGATGGTACACCAGACTGGAACGTCATTGGGTTACCAACCGGGTCTTATCAAATCGAAGAAATCAATGAGGAATTACAACGTCGAATAAAAAATATCAAAACAAAGGAATCCAAAATAGCAATAACTGTTCATGAGCCAACGCTGTCGGCGGCCATTGAAATAAACACCCCGGACTACGCCGTGGATATATATAATAGTTCGATCAGAACAGTGTTAGGATGGCCTGAAGTCGCTCCACCGGCACAACCAATACCACCAACGCCTAAAAAGTCTGACTATGTCACTGACAAACAATCATATCATGAAATTACCCCGCCATATAAACAAATTCTGGATGGTATAAAACGTGCAACGTTGGGTAGCAGGATTGGCTCCTAAGGTACGAACCATATTCGGTGGGTTTTTATTTATGAACGAAGTCCCCAAGGAACTATTTCTTTTTCTATTGACCTAAGCCATATTATTGAATATTTTAAATTTATTAATCAAGAACATAAAACACAACTAAGCAGCTACGGCGGCTCTTCCAAGAACATCTTTTTTATATAACATGTTCACGCAGCGAAATTATTACGCGGATTGAAATATTAAATCAGCTTGCCGCCGACATGGAATATATTAACCAGCGAGTAATTCAGGCAACAATTGATTACACTGATGACATAAATCTTTATAAACAACAATTTCTAGCCCGTTATTCACTGAGAGAAACCACGCTGCCGAATTTTAAATTTCCTGGGTATAATATTCCCGAGTTGAAAAAATCTGTCACCGACCTCATCAATGAGTTCTTCGACGTTATAATCGCACAACACAGAAAAACACTACCGGAGCCAACTGTCCTCAGACACAACAATAACCCCGAAGGGCAAGACCGGCATGTATCCCCGGGCATCGTAAACATAACTGAAGTGGTCGCGGTCAATCTTGTGTGTGATGTCATTGATGGCAGTTACAGCACGGACACGACAGTATCAAATCAAGCCCAGCAAGGATTTATTCTTTATTCATTTACTCCGAAAGAACCACCTGGATTTCTGATTGTGCAAGAGTCAATCAATCCGGTCTATCCACGATGTCATAATCCGTGGCTGACCAGAATAAATTTCGCGCTGACAGACCAGCGTGGGAATCTTCCTGATTTACGGAATGAAACACTACATATTAGTCTCCTGGTGAAATCGTAAGGACTTTCAATCTTAAAAATATTTTATTTTATATATATTTTTGTACACACTGTCCGATTTGCTAATTTTGATAGGGTGTTTACTAGTAAAAATCACAGAAATCGTCCGATTTCTCAATTTTGAAAGGGCGTTTACTAGTAAAAATCACAGAAATTCAACGTTTTTCAGTAAAAAAGTAAAAAAAAATATTGAAATCTGCAGAAAAATTTATTTTACAATTAATCAAACAAGTATTATATAATGTATCACCACGTGAAATGTTTCATACATAATAAAGAACTTCTTGATGAAGCTGTCAAAACCGGAAAAGTTACCCCGGAAAAAACAATTGTTGATGTATACGGTAATGACGATTTTATATTAACTGATGCGCAACTACAGCAACTAACAAAAGATCATGTTGTGATTGCGCATTGCGGTATACATCGAATCCTCGAATATATACGCGTATTTAAATCTTAGATTAGATTAATATAAATCTATAGATTTATATAAATCTCAAATATGTACCACCACATAAATGTTTTCGTGTATGACAAACAAGCGCTCGAGCAAGGAGTTAGGGCTGCATTTGCACAAGAAGAAATTAACGTTAAATTCATTATTGAGGAATACGGAGACGAAGACTTCTTACTAACACAGCAACGGTTAGATAGTCTCAGACGCGAGCATATTATTTCAATTGTATGCGACAGAGATCAAATTCTCAATTATGCACACTCCTGCATTAAACCCGACTGACTAAGGAAACTACTGTCGCCTTGATTTTATCAAGGACTTTGTCAAGGATGAAATCACCTTGATTTTATCACCTGGATTTTATCAAGGAAGTAAAAAAAAATATATCACTTTTTTTTACTTTCAGTTTCATTTCCAAGTACTTGATTTCATCAAGGTGAGATATTTACTTCCTCGTCAGCGCTGACTTCGTCAGCTTTGACTTCGTCCTTGATTTCATCATCCTTGACTTCGTCAGCGGACATACAATTTTTTAATTTCCTTACCCGAGTATTTATTATCTTTTTCATTTCATACTCTTGAGCCAATGCCAACCTAATCTTTTCAATTGCACGAGACAATGAAACAAATTCATTTATTTGTGATTCTTCTACTGTAGCCAGCGATTTATACAAATTATTTTGAATTCTTTTTATAAATCGATACTGAGCAGGAAGAATATAACGCCCTGCGCATTTAGCTTCATGTAGTGATTCAAAATCAGACATAATTGTTTCAGAATTTAGTAATATATTAAATCCGCGCTCTTCTAATTTTTTAATAGCAACAATCACATTATTGATATTTTCGTAATTCATATATATAATATTATATATTTAAAAGAACAAAATAGACACCACATCTCTTTGAGTCTCTAGCTTATCAAATGATAGGCTACCAAACTCAGGAGCGGAACACAACCCCCATGTGAGCCCCTAACCTGTCAAATAACAGTCTAGAAGGCCAAAAGGGTGTGTTTGCGAGCGACGAGACATTCCCCATGTGAGCCCCTAGCTTACCAAATGATATGCTAGCGGGTTTATATAGGGACAACACAACATATAGTATTTATATTATATTTACATTTGTAAAGCTCCTAAAGTGCCACCGCATTTTAGCAAGCTTACGGTAGGATATAGTAGTAACTAAGGACAGCACAACATATAGTATTTACAATCCCATGTCAGCAGAAGGTTCAACGAGCATATATAACTTAATTTTAACTTATCCTAGGACGGTACAGACACATAGTATTTACACTATTTACAGTAGGACGGTACAGACACATAGTATTTACAGTAAGACGACTTATCCTAACGGAGTCATTTTCTACACTCAACAGCAATCAATACCATCCCCCCAAAATCAGCCCTGGATGACGCAAAAAGCATCCGCCATGAGCGAATATGACGAGATGGTATTGATTGCTGTGGTGGCGCTATACAGTTTCGCATTTTGCATAGGGTTAGGATTTTAAAGAAAAAGAATTTCCCCGGCTCTCCTCACTGGTTTTACTGGCTATTTAAAAAAGACCTTGTATATCTTAGGTATAATGCAAAGAACCTTTAATTCCCTTTATTTTGGTGTATGATTGATGGGTGTACTATGGGTTATAGAGTATACAGCTTGGCCTTACTTCAAATGTGCACCTTTCAAAAAAGTGCTAGCTCTACTTGGTCGTTTTCACTTCCTGAACTTCAGAGATTAATTGTATAAAAAAGAGCCGATAACTTTTTTTTACATTTTATATATTTGGTAATTCATTCATTGCACTTTCAGAAGCTGGTATTGTCTAGTCTAGCAAAATTCATTTTTCCTATTTTAATAGCTGCTATGTATAGTGCACTTTAGACTAATTCAGACTGATTTTTTAACACAAGGGATCAGTCATTTTAGTTAGCAGTGTGCTTAAATCATGTAAAATTTCCAAAAGTACAATATCCAAAAGAAATACCATCCACATTACATTAATGTAGCATAGAGATATGCCAACATTCTCTCCACTGTGCATGTTTTAAATGCGAACTACTTCACCTTACATACGTCACTCTCTCAAAAGTACATATTATCTGGTGAGCGCCACCTATTGAACTTCGAAGACTCCGTCTTCTAACAAGATCGCATCGTATTTAAGTTGACTGATACTTGGAAGTTCAAAAATAGCTCACTCGGGATTTCGTGCTTGTTTTCTTAAATATAATCGCAGAAAAAATACAGATGAACCATAAAACCGAACAAGTGTAATAAAATAAAGATTTTATCTGTGAAAAAAAATATTATTTATTATACACTCGCCCGTGCTGACAGTTTTTGACGAAGTCACCTTGACGAAGTCAAAGGTTAGTAATTGGAGATCGTGTTACCTGTACACGGAGAACCGTTTACCCGTCTGTAGTCTTTAACAAATTCCAAGCCGAATTTGAAAAATACCTGAGAACGCGGAAGTGTTAAAGACCAGCTGTAAAAAAAAAAAAATAATTGTATACCGCTCTGCCGCGCTGGATAAATTTATCTGTAATGACATCTCAAGGAGTACTGCATAATCACATTGACAAAGGGAGGGAACTAATTGCATGAGATATGCTCAACGGAGTTATCTCCCATTAAAAGTCCTCGGATTTTAGTGATAATGAGAAACAATTTTCTGCTTATATGTTTTTGAGAGAACAGACTTCTCCATTTTATCTGTCACACGTTGAACCGAACGGGAGTTAATATCGAAATACTTGGCAGCTGAGTTCATTGAGTGAAATATTTTTTCTTCACAGGTACTTATGTTAAAAGATCTGACAACTCTGGGAATTTTTACAAATTTACCAGTACCCCCTCGTGTAGAATTTTCGCTCTGTGTGATGGCTTGTAAATTTTGAAGAGAGTTATTAAGTCTTTGTCCATCAGTGTGATCAATTACAAGACCGTCTTTGATCTCTCCAAAGAAACACTCGAACACGAACCTGTGATTATGATACCTCTTTTTCCCTGCAGTAAATCTAAGATAGCCAGAAGTATTAACAACACCAACTGGTTTTTTCAACCGGCAATTTCTGACTATTCCCTCGCGATTCGCTTCATGATTTTTAATGGTTGGATGTGGGACAAATTCTTGGCTCATTTATATAATAATATATTTGTCTAATTTATAATTTGTCTGAAAACTTAGTTAAATAATCGCGCTCGCATTTCAACGCAACATCGCTATTTTTTTTATTGTAATATCGCTTGAGTTCACGGTATCGTTTTCCTTCGCAATTTGCACATAACTGTGTTTTACTCCTGACCCCAATACCACATCACAGACACGGTATTGGCCCTAAACTTACCCTTCGGACGCTTTGGGAATGGTTTCCGCAGAATTCACCTCTGCAGGATTTATTACAAGGAGGGGCCCCGAGTGGCCGAGTGGTCTAAAGCGCTCACCGTTACGGATCACTGCCATCTCACGTTTGTCCGCGTCGGCTCGAGTCTCGGATTCGGCTAATGTGGTTATGTGAGAAAGCTTGCCAGTAGCTTCTCGTGGGTCGGTGGTTCTTTCCGGGGTTTTTCCGGGTTCTTCCTCCACCATTGATACTGGCCGCCATGTATGGCCTATCTTGTGCTGAAAAGTGGCGTTAAACCCTACAACAACAACAACAATTACAAGGAATTACAGATCCAACTTGAAGCCACTTGCATTTATTCATTCTATATATAATATTTTCTTATTTAAATATTTGTCTTAAATATAATATGGAGGAATTTGAAAGATTATCTACCATTGGCACCGGGAGATTCGTTCTTGACAGACTAACCCCTGACTCGCGGAGACGAGACCTGACTGATCTGTTTGATATTATCAGGAATGCCAAAAAAGAATTCCACGACGACGGCACATCTCGCGTATGGTCGTCATTTAAAATTATACGCGACACCGAAGGTGTCAATGTTGACGAAGTCAATGTCGTTGACTCTGTCAATGTTAACGAAGTCAAGGACGCTACAATGAATGATGCACGAGCGAAAACGATTATTGATTATCTCTTTGATGGATATCAAGGCAGTCGGAAATATTTTTCCAGAATAAAATTTATTGTGCAAGCAGATTCCGATACGTGGATTATCCGTGACAAACTCGACCCTGTCCTTGCTAGCGGAAAGACTGTTCTGTTAAGTAAAGATTCCAAACCAGGAGCGCTGACCGGGATTGATAAACCATATTACGCTCGAGCATATCCTGTGACCCCGGTCATTTATGGAATATATCCGATAAAAAAAAACAAAAATTGATAAACTCACCCCGATGAGGACGACAACGTCGTTGACGACTTCGTCGTTGGGGCTGAATTGTGTAGACGAGCGAGTAATGGAACATTTTAAAAATGCGACGCGCGGAAACGGTCTGACTGCGTTAAGACAGTCCAAGATAGCAGCGTGGGCTGAGCGAGTCAAACACACAGGAGCGTCAATAAACGATGTCGCCGAGCTAGAAAAAGCATTAAGATTTCCCATAACCGTAACAACGATAACAGAGGAAGTGTTATACAAATCGAAGTATAATCGATACGGGACTCCGATAAATCTCATTGATCATAACGCTCACGCTTGGACTAACGCAGTTACGATATTTCCGCGGGATCGTGTTGTGAAATATTATCGCGGAAATATATTTGATTTTATTAAACAGGTAAGTAAAACCGACCCTGTGTCGATGTGGTTGTTTAAAAGTTCCGAAGATGGCGAGTATGATCAATCTGTAAAACCTAACGGCGACTTATACCGGACGGAGTCTCTGCAACAAAAAATGAAAAGACTCGCAGAGAAATATGCAATTGAAGAAAACACCGAGCAGTTATTAACTAATTGTTTTACAGTTCCGAGTGTTGTCGCCCACGCTGCAAGAGAAAGAAATTAAGTTGTGTCGAGTATGGACATGGCGGACTGTGGAATACTTGGTATGACCACCGCGAAATGATTTCCGTGGATATGATTGCATGCTATCCGGGAAGCTTTCTCGGGATGGGCGAGTGTAACGAATATTTTAAGCGATTTGGACATTCCACGAACTCGATGACACGAGTTGCTATAAACGGTCCTTTACCCGATTTTCCCCTGACAGGATTTGCTCGTGTGACTTCGTTTGAATTTGCTGAAAAACTTCATCCGTGCTGTTATGTCTGGTTTGGCAGACACTTTAGTGAAAAGCGTTGGGCGCCAATAGTGTTATTGCGATATATGCTTGACAGCCGAATACTGGTATCGTTGACGGTCAGTGAAGCAATCATATCATATCGACCGCAGACTTTAGTTTGGTTACCAACACTGGAGTGTATCAGTCTCGATGATGTCATTGAAGAGCATGCACGAGAGAGTCCAAATACCTCCATGGATGTCATTATTAAAGAAGCTCCTAAAGTTCTTAAGATTAAACTCAGCAATAGTGAAAAAACAGCAAAAGATCTCGGACGAAGAATAATCGGTAAATTTACTCAAGGTGGTGCATATGATCATAAACTACATCACTCACGATTGATTATCGATGATGCTGAATTAAATTTTATAATTGCTGATGCCACTGCGAGAAATATATTTTGTAATCGGGAGGACGCGCGCTTGTCCGACGGGGAAAAGTTGGGCACAATTGTAAATTATATTAGCGGAGAATCGCCTCAATACACACATTTAAGATCTTCGATGCTGGCTTATGTTTCTATAAATTTGCTATGAATGATAAATAGATTTCCTGACACGGCAGTTAGAGTTGCAACGGATTCATTTTATATCAGTAGCAGATACTCAGAATCACTGACTCGTTTTACAAGCAACGATGAATCATGGAGTTCGTGGAGAATAAAAGCGGAGATGTTACATGGATATTGTGAATCCGCTGATGTTACGATTAAGGATAATTACTGTAAATCAGAATTATCAGAAATGTCGAACGCACCATCTGTGTATGATCCAATCACTAGACACAAAACTGTTTATTTGAACGGACCAGGAGGGTCCGGTAAGACAACTCGAGCGATTGAATTATTTCGAAATTCAGATATGATTGTGCTAACACCTACACACAGGCTCGTCAGGGAGATGAAACAACGAGGAGTCAATTCTTGCACTTGGCACAGCTTTTTCAAATACAGCGGTGGTGTATGGACTCCAGATCGAATGGGAACAAAATATATTTCCGGGAAAATAATTTGGGATGAGATATGTACAGTGTCGTTAGATATATTAAAATTGTTCCTGGATTGGCTGCTAACAGCGAATACTGCAGTGATAATGGGCGGCGATCACGGTCAGCCACCACCTTTTGTTGGTCCATCTCCACATGATTGGTTAAAAGATTTTGTTGACTATTATGAAGAACTGTCTGATGATCATAGAGCACTTGATGCAACGTTGAAGGAATTTAAAACATTAATCAGATTACAACCGAATAAAATTCAATGCGAAATTATGCGCGAGATGATTCCTGAAACTTCAATGAGCGACTTTTGGAAAACATGGAAACGAGACGATTTGATAGTGGCAAGTAGAAAGATAGTTAGAGACACACTTCAACAACAGCTATTTCAATTACAACAAGAAAAATTTCCAATGTTGCCAGTGCCGTTATGTTATAGACCAGCTGATACGCGGTTACAGAATACAGATGTTGATATTCCTGGGAAAACAGAGAAACAGAATTTAGTATTGAATGATATTGTGCTAGTTGACATTGATGCTGTCAAAGATGCACTAAAAATGAATAAATCCCCGTGGACGCTAGGATACGCAATGACGATTCATTGACTGACTATCAGTGATACAACTGTCTGGATCGTTGATGATCGAATCGAATGGTCAAACTTAGTTTACTTAGCTGTGTCCAGAGTCAGAAGAATATCTCAACTACGAAGAATTGTCTTGGAAGAGTCAAACGCTGATAGCGATGAAAACAACAGCGACATAATAAAAAGAAAACTAGCCGGTTACAAACAGAGTGATAAAAAAATAATCGCGATTTCGACCTTGATGTTGAATTTATCATGACACTAAAACAACAGCAGAATAATCACTGTGCGAGCTGTAATTGTATAATGCTATGGCAGTATTCGAATAAAAATTCAAGACAATTTACCGTAGACAGAAAAGATAGTAGTCGTGGTCATGCACGCGAAAATGTGATGTTGACCTGTCTTGAATGTAATCGACGTAGAGGCGCCAGCGCTAGTTAAGTGATCGAGGTGGTAATTGTGTGTCCTCGGGAATTACTTGTAATTGCTCACGTGTGAATCCACGTTGAGGAGCAGTTGAATCCAGCCTGTAGATTGCTGGTCTACCAGTGGATCTAGTTATGTTAGATATCTTGTGTATCGTGATGCTCCAGATAGGATCAGTCGCTCTCGCTTTACCACCTTCAAGTTCACCTGGTTTATATAAATATCTCTCAGTGACATCACCCAGTATCGGCTGCGCTGAAATACCACGTCGTTGCACAGGTATATGTTTTTTTTGTAATCGCGATGGCAGGTTTCATGTTGGTTGTTCGAGTAATTTCGTTATTTAGCGCAGCTATCACACTTGGTAATCTTGCAACCCATTCGCGCGATCTCGTATGCTGAATGAATTCCTTCTCGTATTGATATCCAAATAACCGCTCAGCAAGTGTTCTCGATTAAATCGCTCAACAATTGCCTGATCACGATGAATTGCAGTATGCCCTCGTCTGATAGTAACGTTATATTGTTTCATCAACGACGATACTGCACCTTGAAATTCTTTGCCAGGATCAACTTGTAATAGATTTGGCCATCGCAGACCACCTTGTGGTCCAGGTCCTCATTGATAAATTCGTTCAAACGCAGAGGCAACCTCAGATGCTGTTTTAGTCGCTAACGGTTCCGCATCTTTGTATCTACTTGCAACATCAACTACAGTTAACGCGTACTCGTATGTGTTTGGAGTCTTCGGATTTTAATAGTATCGTGTGGCAGAAATAATATATCAGCTTGATGCACTTCATTTGGTACACTAACATTAAAATGCGCAAAGTGAATTTGTTTAGGACGCGGTAGATAAATTTGCCGTATTGTTTGTTTGGATAAACAATTTTTAGCAGTAACTCGCGTAACTTTTGCTGCTTCAGCAAGTTTACTAATTGCTGCGCTACCTCTCCAATATCCTTTTGGGGAATAATAAATCGACTCCACTATAATTAATTACTAGCACCTAGCGCTAATTTACCTTTCATCGCAGATTTTATTAACCAACTAGCTAACTTTTCTTTGAAAGATTTATCAGTGATGGAATTTAGCGTGTGAATTAATTTCACATCCGCGAGATGGCGCTGTTGTAAATCCTTACTTCGGTAAGCTACATCATGAACATGACACGCCTTATCAATAGCGTTTATCGGATACTCACCTGGATTGGACTGATCTAAGGCATCAAGTCTGATATCAAGTCGGGTTCCAGGACCACAGTAATTATATCCTGGAAGATGTTTTTCTCCCGAGTATTTAGCCCACGGAGCTCCTGGTAATTTTCCTAACTTGGCTACGATATCACCTCCTTTTTTTTTTTTACTCAACGCTGGCGCTCCACCTGACGGAATAAATTTAAACTTTTTTGTGCCGCAACGTTCACACTTGCCTGTAAGCGCTTGTCGATCATTTTTTGTTGTAGTGGTTGTTATGTTTGCAGTTGGGGTACGTGTTCTACATTTCACACAATATAAATCCATATTATTTTATAATATATCTAATGGAGATCACTGACTTTTCTGCTACAAAACGACGAGAGCCAATCAAACATAACTCGGTGCTACCAAATTCAATTCGAATGATAATTATAGGCCCATCTGGGAGTGGTAAGACGCAGTTGTTACTTAATTTAATAATGAAGTGGATGAAGTGGGATAAGTTGTATTTGGTAGCTCCATCTGTGGACGATCAGCGATGCTACAGCGTATTAAAAGATTTTAATGAAAGTGTAAAGTCGCTAAACGACGGTGATGATGTTGTTGAATTTATTACTAGTATTGACGAATCACCTAGTGTCGATGATATTGATGGGAGAATTAACAATTTAGTCGTGTACGACGATGTGACGTTGGACAAACAATCAAATCCTGCCAGGATATTCTCACGCGGCAGACATAAAAACGTGGATGTGATTTATTTAACTCAACGATATACACAAATTCCGAAAGTGATCAGGGACAACTGTAACATCCTTGCGCTGTTCAACGGCGTTGACGCACACACGTTACGAAATATACATCAGACTTGGTGCAGCGGCGATATGGATATAAATAAGTTTAAACATTTCTTTAGTCGTGCTCAGGCAAAACCACATGGATTTGTAACGATAAATTTACATGATCCTCGAACACGATATCGAGTTGGGTTAGATACAATTTTTAACTAGAGAGCAGCAGAGAGAGCGACGACAACAACAACGGCGACAATTATGTTTACAAAACTCACTATCTCGGCAACAAAGTCACTGAAGTTGTAGTAACACCCTTTTGATGACGACGACAACAAAAACGGCGACAATTATGTTTACAGCATCAACGCGTTTTATAAAGGACTATTTCAACGTTTGGCAGTTGTAGGCGGCGACCTCTCTAACTAGAGAGCAGAAGAGAGGGCTGAACAACACCGAGTGTTTTCGCAAGATAGACCCTTGTATTAGCAGAAATAGTTGTATAGGTAGATATTTTCATGAGATAACCCTTCAAGTCAGCAGAGAAAGCCTATTTTGTCATGTTTACTGACCTGAAGGGTTTATTTTGTGAAAAGAACCGCTCTATCTAAAATGTTCTCGATAGAAGGATCTGTTAAGCGAAATAGTTTGTGGGATTCGCCCTCTCTGCTGCTAGCTGGATATTTGGTCCTTTATGTTGAAAAATCCTGATTCTATTTTGTCGATAGAATTTGTATTTGGTTTAATATGACCATTGTCTAAGAATGTAATTCATGTATCGAAGCCTTAATAGTTCTAAGATCTTCAGGTATTTTTACTTCATTGAGTACAGAGCCAGAATCCTTCTTGGTCTGTTTTTGCTGATCCCAACACAAGCATCATGGTACAAAGAGATACAAAAGTTACACCTTGACACATTTTTAAATTTTGTTTTTGACTTGCCTATTGCTTGACAGAGTTACACATATGTTCATTATCAGCTTCAGCTTCGGTGTATTTTTTGTCATGGTTCGTCGAGACTCTGCTTTAGGTGTTATAAGCCGGTATCACTTGTGTTATAATATCGTTCCGAGTGTTTGGATGCTATTTTCACCTGGTTCGTTATCTTCGGGCTCTGAAATAGTGGCATCGCCTGCTGTGAATATGCGAGATGGAGTTTTGGCAGGATTAAGCCTCCATTATCGTATAAACCTCAGTCTTTCTGTTGTTGTTGTCTTGCGTTTAACGCCAATATTCAGCACATGTTAGGCTATACCTGGCGGCCAGTATAAATGGTGGAGAAAGATTCCTGGAAAATCCAGGTAAGAACCACCAACCCACGGGAAGAGGCGAATCACCAAACACATCAAACTGAATCAAATTGATGTTCGATTTGGGGGAGGGACACCCCAAGCGGAAATGGACGAGACCCCTCCCCCCCATCTGAAAATCGCTCGGCCATTTCCGTATGGTCGTGAAATAACCTCGAAAGTAGTTCAAGGAAAAAACTTCAATTTGATGTTGTTGGTAATTCACCTCTGGTGGTGCGCACTATTACAATAACAAAAGGCTGACGATGTTCCAGTTGTTACGGTTGTCTTCTTCCGCCGCCATATTTTTCCATGTACACGAAAGTAGTTCAGAATATAGTCCAGATGTTTCTTTCTAGACGTAGGGAAAATACCTCAGATATTCCGGTTCCCCATCAGAACATTACTCGGCGATTTTCGTCAACTCGAGAAATATATTTTGGGAAATGACGGAAAAGATAGAGGATATTCCGATTGCTGTTTCAAATTGCAAGGGGAATTGACTCCATCGACCTCCAATCAACCAATCACGTGTCGTTGGCGCGAAGCAGTTGAGAAGTTCAAATGTCGAAAAAGATGTTCACGTTTCGTACTATTTTGCGTGATCCAGTTTCAGAGAGGCGTCTTTCTGGATGTATGTTTATACAAACATGTGTATTATCTCAAAATGTTTAAATATTATAACGCCCGTCTTAATCAGTAACGGGTTGTAACATTGACAAGTTGGCAAATTCTGTGCCACGCCATTTCGTGTCCACATTTTGATCACACCCACCCCTTTTTCGCTATTGACCGAGTCATACTGAAACTAAAAAAGAAAAGGGCATAGAAAGGCACACAGGGGTTCTTTACCAACAAAGTTAGGAATCCTCCATGAATAAATGGATGCGTGGGTCTAACATGTAGCAATATATTGTTAAAGGTTAGACCCCCCCCCCCCTTGATTCATGGAGGATACTCCTAATTTTCTTTGTTACGAACCCTTGTGGTACACGGCATAATAAAAAGGCCAAAATTAATAATTTGCGACTTCATGCTAGGAAGAAAAACCACTTTCGGTCGGACGATTGGTTTCCCACAATTTTCGGGGTTATAATGACGGGTAGGTGATCGAATGGATGAATTATTTCATGAAGCCTCTTATGTTCTGCTACACACATTCTCACAATTTATGATCCAGATAACACATAGAAACTCCCACTGCCAAGCTGTCCTGTTATAGCCTAATATTTTGTAATTTTTACCCACTCCATTTTCCAAAACTGAAAATGATTCTATGATCTTGTTTTATTAAAAGAATGACAGTTTATATTTTATTGGGTGAATTGTTAAATTGCTCTACAGAGGTTCATCAAAAAACAAGAACATGCATAAGTAAACAACTCATATCTACAGTTTAAAAGGAAAAGAACATAACTGAAGTAAAGTAGAGGCAATGACTGCAACATATGGGTCAAAGGTAGATATAAAAGCAGCATGACACTATAATACTGCATAATAAAACATGCTGAAAGCTATTGAGATGTTAGTGTACATAATTGTACACAGAAATCATGCATAAGAAGAAGAAAAAGATTCCAGAACAAGATAATACATTATTCATTGGGTATAGGAATTAAAATTAATCTCCTAGACACTTTTTTCTATTAAAAGTTGTTGTGGATTGTACATCTAGTGGGAGGTCATTCCATGCCTTATCTGTGGATTTTACATCTAGTGGAAGGTCATTCCATGCCTTGGTAATGGATTGTATATCAAGTGTGAGGTCAGTCCATGTTTTGATAGTGGAGTGCACATCTAATGGGAGGTCATTCCATGTCTTAGTTTTGGATTGTACATCTAGTGGGAGGTCATTCCATGCTTTGGTAGTGGATTGTACATCTTTTCAGTAGTTCCCAATCCCCAGATCAGCAGGATGGCAAAACTTATCAAAATGTGGAAATGAGGTCTTGAGGCTCAGGACAAAAAAACATTTGTGTAGGGTTGTGACCAAAATAGGTTGGGAACCACTGACCTAGTGGAATGTCATTCCATGCCTTGATAGTGAATTTTGCATCTATTGGGAGGTCATTCTTTGCTTTGATAGTGGATTTTACATCTGGTGGGAGGTCATTCTATGACCAGGACCAGAACCTCCAAAAAAATTGCTGTGATCTTGACAAGAATACTCATCCAGTTTTAAAGCTAATAATTGAATGTATAAATTGGTCTGTTAGGTGTTTGAGAGCCAACTGTGCATGACTATCCAGATTAAGTAACACCTGTTGGAAATCCTAATCTGTTCAGAAATTTACCAAAGATGGAACTGACTGAATAGTGTGAATGTGATACATGTACTGGCAGTGAGAGTAGTAATAACAATTTGAATGTGGTAATGACTGTAAGTATACTGACAGAGTGTGGAAATGACTGTGAGTATAATGACTGAGTGTGGTAATGACAGTGTAAGTATAATGACTGAGTGTGGTAATGACAGTGTGGTAATGACTGTAGGTATAATGGCAGTGTGGTAATGCCTGAGTGTGACTATGATACTGAGTGGTAATGATAGTAAGTATTATGACTGAGTGTGGTAATAATAGTGTAAATATAATGACTGAGTGGTAATGACAGTTTCAGTATAATGACTGGTAATGACTAGGTATATAGACTGAGTCTGATAATGACTAAGTGTGGTAATGATAGTGTAAGTATAATGACTGGTAATGACTAGGTATATAGACTGAGTGTGGTAATGACTAAGTGTGGTAATGAATGTGATAATGATAGTGTAAGTATAATGACTGAGTGTGGTAATGACAAGTATGACTGAGTGTGGTGATGATAGTGTAATTATAATGACTGGTAATGATAGTGTAAATATAATGATTGAGTGGTAATAACAGTTTAAGTATAATGATTGAGTGGTAATGACTAATTATATAGACTGAGTATGGTAATGACTAAGTATAATGACTGAGTGATAATGATAGTGTAATTATAATGACTGAGTGGTAATGACAGTATGTCTGAGTGTGGTAATGACATTAATTATAATGACAGTGTGGTAATGATAGTGTAAGCATAATGACTGGTAATTATAGTGTAAATATAATGACTGAGTGGTAATGACAGATTAAATATAAATGAGTGGTAATGACTAAGTATATAGACTATATAGTATAATGAGTGTGTATATATATATATATATATATATATATATATATATATATATATATATTTTTTTTTTTTCTACACTCTGTCAATATACTTAAGTATATAGTATAATGACTGAGTGGTAATGACTAAGTGTGATAATGATAAGTGTAAGTATAATGGCTGAGTGTAAATGACACTAAGTATGGCTGAGTGTGTTAATGACACTAAGTGTGGCTGAGTGTGTTAATGACACTAAGTATGGCTGAGTGTGGTAATGACAGTAAGTATGGCTGAGTGTGGTAATGACAGTAAGTATAATGACTGGTAATTGAGTGGTAATGACTAAGTATAATTGAGTGTGGTAATGATAGTGTAAGTATAACAACTGAGGATGGTAATGAGTATGACTGAGCATGGTAATGACAGTAAGTATGGCTGAGTGTGGTAATGACAGTAAGTATGATGGCTGGTAATGAATGAGTGGTAATGATAGTGTATGTATAACAACTGAGCATGGTAATGACAGTAAGTATGGCTGAGTGTGGTAATGACAGTAAGTATGATGGCTGGTAATGAATGAGTGGTAATGATAGTGTATGTATAATGACTAAGTGATAATGACAGTATAAGTATAATGACTGAGTGGTAATGACTGGATATGAAAGTGAGTATGATATACTGAGTGGTAATGACAGTATAATGACAGTGTGACTAATTATAATTACTGAATGTGGTAATGATAGTGTAAACATAATGACCAAGTGTGGTAATGACATTGTAATGACAGTGGTAATGACTAAGTATATATAATGAGTGTGGTAATGACTAAGTGTGGTAATGAAAGTGTAAGTATAATGACTGAGTGTAGTAATGACTGTGATAATGATAGTGTAAGTATAATGACTGAGTGTGGTAATGACAGTAAGTATGACTGAGTGTGGTAATGACAGTAAGTATAAAGGCTGTGGTAATGATTGAGTGTGGTAATGACTAAGTATAATTGAGCGTGGTAATGATAGTGTAAGTATAATGACTGAGTGGTAATGACAGTAAGTATGACTGAGTGTGGTAATGACAGTAAGTATAAAGGCTGTGGTAATGATTGAGTGTGGTAATGACTAAGTATAATTGAGTGTGGTAATGATAGTGTAAGTATAATGACTGAGAGTGGTAATGACATTAAGCATGACTCAGTGTAATAATGACATTAAGTATAATGATTGAGTGTGGTAATGACTAAGTATAATTGAGTGTGGTAATGATATAGTGTATGTATAATGACAGTGTGGTAATGACAATATATGTATAATGATTGGATTTGAAAGTGATTATGATGCTGAGTGGTAATGACAGTAAGTATAATGACATGAGTGTGATAATGACTAAGTATAATGACTGAATGTGGTAATGATAGTGTAAATATAATGACCAAGTGTGGTAATGACAATGTAAGTATAATGACTGAGTGGTAATGACAGTATAATGACTGAATGTGGTAATGGTAGAGTATAATGACTGGGTATGGCAATGACTGAATGGTAATGACAGTGTAAGTATAATGACTGAGTGGTAATGACAGTATAATGACTGAATGTGGTAATGGTAGAGTATAATGACTGGGTATGGCAATGACTGAATGGTAATGACAGTGTAAGTATAATGACTGAGTGATAATGACAGTATAATGACTGAGTGTGGTAATGGTAGAGTAAGTATAATGACTGGGTATGGCAATGACTAAATGGTAATGACAGTGTAAGTATAATGACTAAGTGGTAATGATTGAGTTTGGTAATGAATAAATATAATTGAGTGTTGCAATGATTGTGTAAGTATAATGACTGAGTGGTAATTACTAAGTATAATGACTGAGTGGTAATGACTAAGTATAATGACTGGTAGTAACAGTAAGTCAATTGACTGAGTGGTAATGACAGTAAGTATAATGACTGGTAATGACTGAGGGGTAATGACAGTAAGTCAAATGACTGGTAATAACTAAGTATAATGACAGCATGGTAATGACTAAGTATAATGACTGGTAATGATTGTGAGTAGTAATGACTATCAGTGTGGTAAAGACTGAGTGGTAATAAGTTGGCATGTTAATGACATCCATTAAAATGACTGACTGAGATAATGACAGTTTACAGGTATGAACATATTCAGATTTTGTAGTTTTTAAGTCTATAAAAACACCTTTGATAAAATGACACCAGATATCAGAAGAATGATTGATTTGTAGGAGAGTGAGAGTGTTGTACAAAATCCTCTTGCATGTCTGAAATGAATTGGCTCTATTTAATTTTCAAATTGATTTCTGTAATTGTTTGCAAGCTAAGTTCTTGCCTGAATTAATACCTCTCTTGCCAAAATAATGGTCTTTTTATACTGCCAACAAGCTAGTATTTGTCATTATGTCATCCTAATTTTATTGACATCACAATGTTGTTGTTGTTGTTGTTGTAGGGTTTAATGCCATTTTTCAGCACACGATAGGCTATACATGGCGGTCAGTTTTATTGGTGGAGGAAGAACGCGGTAAAACCCTAGGAAGAACCACTGACTCACAAGAAGCTGCTGGCAAGCTTTCTCACATACCCACATTGGCCGAATCCGAGACTCGAACCCACGCAGACCGAGGTGAGATGGTAGTGATCCGTAATGGAGAGCACTTTAGACCATTTGGCCACTCGAGGCCCCGACATTACAATGACTAGATAAAGTGTCATTACTACCAACAACGTAATCAATAGTTTCAAGCTGTTGAAATCAAAGATTTTTTAGTTTTTCATTGCAAAGTTGTAGAAAAAATATTAAAAATTAACAGTACAAGTATTTCGTTGATTCTTGAAAGATCGTGTTGTTTTCTATACCTGTCATTTGTTAAGATTCTGTTCTTTATGCATCTTTTAGAAAGTATCAGTTTGATTACTTCTGCCTCTTTCAGAGAGTCAGAGTTATTCAGTTTGTTTAGGAAAGAGACAAGGACATTTTGAATGTCATTACCCCATGAGGGATCAACCTGACTTATGTCAGCAGGCTGCTGGATTAATTAACTGTCAATTATTATCAGCTCAACAATCTATTTTTACAACACGTTAACATTTCTTGCGATGTTGATTTGCTTGCCTTGTACTTTCAGTGTTTTGAGCCAGCTACTTAAAGAGGTAATGAAAAGTCTGATCTGCGAACTTTGTTGAATATCCATCAGAGTTCCATTTTCAAAAGCAGTTCTAAAATGATAATTCAAATTAAGGAAAAGAATACAATTTGAAATTAATGTATGTTTAAAGTTGGCAAGCAAACATCAAAGTTGAAATTAATGTATGTTTTTAGTGGGCAAGCAAACATAAAAATTGGAATTAATGCAATCTTTCAGTGGGTTAAATTTTGTCTAAACTTCAAACCATCAAGACACGTTGAAAAGTTGAAATGATGAATCAACAAGAAATATTCCCTCTGATGAGTTACAAAGATAATGAAACTGGTAAGGGACCAGGGATAATCCAAAACACAGTTTCTTTCATTGTGATATTTATAGTTATTCACTATTTAAGTTTTTGGTGACCTAACAAAACTTTGTGTATCAGAAAGAATCTAATTAATATGAGTTTGTTTTTATTTCAAGTTATTATTAAAGCACATGTTTCTTTTGTACCAGGTTAACAGGGTGGGGGTCAGTTAGGTTTGTAATCCAAGGTCATGGGTGCTTCTGTATCCATGGAAAAGACACTTAGCTTCCATTTTCTCAGCATGATGTAGCTGATATGTCAAAGTGCTGCTAAAACCAATAAAACTATTTGTAACAGTAAGATTGTTAAAAAAAATCATGATTCCCCACCAGACATACTAAGCTTGTTACCTAATGGTTTATTTCTTTATTTTATTTTCAGCATAACTTCATGTACTTGAAGATTCTTTCCAAGGATGTCTACTACTGCATTCTGTTCCTTTATTTCTCCGAGTGCACAGAGAATAACCCGTGCTGGCAGCAGTACAGATTTGGATGTGAGAGGAAGCATTCATTTAGAAAAAATGCTGATGTTGGATGAGGAAATAAATGGTAAAAAAAATTTCCTTGTGTATCATATGAGGGACCAACAATATAGACTCGTATTTACATGTATCAATGCATAGACTCATATCTACCAGTGCATAGACTAATTTTTACATGTATAACTGCATAGACTCGTATCTACTAATGCATAGACTCATATGCCAATACATAAACTCGTATCTACTAATGCATAGACTCATATCGACTAATGCATACTTGTATCTACCAATGTATAGACTCGTATCTACCAATGCATACTTGTATCTACCAATGTATAGACTCATATCTACCAATGTATGCTCATATTGACCAATGCATAGACTCATCTACCAATGTATGCTCATACTGACCAATGCATAGACTCATCTACCAATGTATAGAGGAAAATCTACCAATGCATTCTCATATCTATTAATGCAAAGACTCGTACTCATATTTACAAGTGCATAGACTCATATCTACCAATGTAAAGACTGAATTCTACCAATGCATAGCTCATATCTACCAATGTGTAGCTCATATCTACCAGTGCATAGCTCATAGCTACTAATGCATAGACTCATACCTACCAATGTATATACTCATCTACCAATGCATTCTCATATCTGCCAATGCATTCTCTTATATACCAATGCATAGTTCCTAGCTCATCTACTAACCCGTACAGAAAAATCTCACCAGTTTACATGAGCTGCTCATAAGCTGCACATGAGAACCTTGTTAGAAATGTATGCAAATTGGGTAGATTTTGCAGGCTCATGTGTGCAGTTTGTTAGATCTTGTGAGCCAAGGAAAAACTAACCTGATTCTCACGTGAGCAGATTTTGCTCACGTGAGAATCTAAATTTTCACATGAGAAAGTAGAACTTAGAAAATTTTCTTTCTCCATTACATACAACCATGTTTGAAAATAAGGCAGAGTTCTAATTTCTCACGTGAGTTATCATGTGAGAAGCTTGGACTTTGATTCTGATTAAACACTTATTTCAAATTTATTCAAAGTTGGATTTTCTCATGTGAGTTATCACATGAGCAATTTGGACTTAAATATTTTGTGTAAATGTTGAATGTCAACCATCTCCATTATTGTCAAATAGACATCATTTCTATTTTGCACTTGTTCATGTTGCTTTGTTGTATTTTTTAAATTTTAAAACATTTTCAACTTATTTTCTCACAGTGAGTTTTAATCTTATTTTGACCCAACAGGCTCCTTGTATTTGAACATATTAAGGTTCATTTCACTGTTCATAAAATGAAACAATTCAGAATTAAGGTCTCGTATAACCAGACTACCCATTAAACTTTAACAGCTGTCAAAGAATAGAGTCAATAACTTGCATACTGATCGTGGTTAATGTTTAATAAAGTAATCCGTAAAAAGGTGAAATGTTTCTCTCCCCAAAATACACAGTTTACAAATATAAAAAGGAAATAAAACTTTTGCCCTAAAATGAATCCTATGTTCCATAAACATATGATGCAACTCCTTTATTCATAAACTTCTAAAACCCCACTATAAAATTGTAAAACAAATACATAGCCACATATCTGGAAAAAAAATAAACACTGATGCACAGTCCTTTTGGCCTAATAAACTCTCAAGTCATTTTCCAGAAAAATTGGAGAATTACATAAACTACGTCGTTTTCTTCCATGCCTAACATTTGCACAAATAGTCAATACAATCCTATACTTACTGAATTGTGTAATTCGGCTTAGGGGTCATCCATTTAGTACGTCCATTTAGTACGTACGCAAAAATCTGGCAAAGCTTGACCCCCCCCCCCCGCATGCATACTTTTTTACGCACCCCCCCCCTGCGTACATACGCTTGACGCCCTCCTCCCCATATTCTATTAAACGGCCTATGTTTAATCCACACAGAAACCATAAAGGATTAATAATATTAATGTGTTTAATAAAACATTGTCCACCGACGTTGAATGTCTGGCATCAAAGAAATACGTGGGGTAACATTAAACATTTGTCTAGTGTCCGCCAAAATTCAAACGCCAACTGAACAGTCGAACAGGTTACGTATTAGACAAATTATTATCGAGGTTTCACCCCAACCCCGTTTCCTATGCATATGTACATTACCATTATAAAAAAAACATGTACTGTACATAAAATTTAATAAATCCGTAACAAACTGCCTAATCCAGTCGTGTTTGTTTGTGTAGCTGTTTCGCACTGTTTTACATGTGTATATTCTTGGCAATGGAAAATTTTGCTTATTTGCAGCCTTTTAAATGTTCTGATCGTGTCATTTCAAATTTTATAAAAGAAATTTCCTATTGAAATAATCACAAAACAAATCACTGACGTTTCCGTTAACTTTTCTGTGACCCACGTTATAAGAGTACACGGTGGAAGAATCGGCTTGTTAGAACCATTAAAGTGTCCTATGGGGCATGGCTCGGCACAAGCTACTGTAAAAACATCAAAATTAACTTGGTCTATATTAATTAACTTATTAATGATATGAATTCACGTATAGCTCAGTTTTTATGAAAGATCAGATAATAAAATAGCATTTATTTGATATATAAAATATAACATTAAGAAATACCCTCGTACATGTGTACAAAGGAGTGTAAAACTAGAAGGGCTCGCATCGTTGCTTACAATTTAAATGTCAGTCATACAGTAGTATAAAATAATAAAAGTATTATTTTTATACTAAATGTATGACTGACTTTTATATTGCAATCAATGATACAAGCCCCTATGCGTACAACAACGTGTTTACTAATAATTTACCCTTTATAGCGCCTCAGATAAACTCAACAGATGCTGGATGTTGACCCACAGTGTACATGTAGAATAGCACTTTTAAACCGAACAGACAGAAATTTACGCGCGGCCATGTTCTCTTAGAAAGGGCCACGCTGTTTATGAAGAAAGTTATTTAATATTCTCCTGCAACATGTTTGCTCTTAAAACATTCTGACAGCAAGAGTGTGGACATTATTAAAATATAGAAACCAACACCAACACCTAAAGATGTCCACGTCGGTACTGATGTTAATGTCCAGTACGAAACTGAAGACGTCGACGTGCTGTTAGGGAAAATTCAAGGATTATGAAAGACTGGTTCTTTGCCGAGAAAGAGGTAAGTTACTTTTTCTCATTTATTTTTACAATTTTCGCATATAGAATGATCAAAATGGATAGCCTGAATCATCGACATTATAAGCATAAGCATAAATTCGCATGGTCGTTTAAAATTGAGCCAAGGGTTTGTTTCAGATTTTACTTAAAGATAATAATTCAACCTCCTGTTTCTAAAAATGATATCTACACCACACTATCATCGAATATTTAAGCCTTCCACAATTCAACTGTGCAACCATGTCTGGCTCTTACCCCCACCCCCAATAATAATGCGGGCGCCTCAGTGATGAGCACTTGCGTTACCGATTGAAACAATATGTACAAACATAAATGTTCTTCTTATTATTTTATTGCTGATTGGGTGGATCAAGATAAGCATACACGATTGAGAACCAAATGCGGTAGCTTAATTCATGATTTTATTCCTAAAAGACATTTGCCCTGTCTGTCAAATATTTTGATTGTTAAATTTAAAAGAGATTTAATTGGATAAGGATTACAGCTTTTCTTAATGCTTATATACACTTATAGACTAGGATTCTTTTGCCAACCAAATCGTTTTCTCATTTCAATGCATTCTTTCTGTTCTGCATAGATTAAAAAAAAGATCAATTATACTAATTTTTATCTTTTTACAGATTAAATTTCATGAAGGTCACAAAATTTAATGAACACAACAAAGTTAGCAATCATTTGAAAGAAGTGCAAAACACTGACAGCAACAGGAAGAAGTCAGACAAAACTGCATTGCCATGCTAGAGGAAATTCCAACTCCAGTAAAGGGTATGTATAATACGCTTCAAATCTTTTGACATGATAACATATGCATTTCAGATTCTACAATTGGACCCCCAATACATTTTTTTTTTAAATATAAAAATTGGAAACCAGATTTTGAATTTCTTTATATATTGCAAATGTACATATTTTGGAAAAATGTATCCTAAAAGTTTTGGAGAAATCTTCCAGAGGACTGTTCAAGAAGTCAGTTTTTTGGAAATTTCTAATGTGTACCCATCATTCCTAACGATTGGTTACCAGAGTATACAATCAAAAGGAAATTGTATTAAATGTGAAGCTGAACTGCTTTGTTGTAGGTTCACATGTTCCAACCCCAAAAAGAGCTGTAAGCATAATTATTACTAATATAAGTGGCAAAAATCATAATCTGAGCACAATGAGTATAAATTACATGCCATTATTACAGAAAACTGTATGAAAAATGTATATGCAGTTATAATTTTTGTCACAAATCAGCTGAACTCATGTGGATTAGTAGTATGGATGAGAACAGACACAAAAGAAATTGATAAATTATTTGTGCATAACAGTCATATCGATAGTGTACATGTCTACAGTAACTTTTGCAAATTGTCATAAAGTCCATAAATGTTGATTGTTGTATTATCCTCAACCTGCCATGATTCATTCCATAATGACGGTCCAGTGCAACATGTTTTTAAGTTTAACAAAATCTCTTTTCTCTAACATTTTTCAGTTACATAACATCCATCAGTTGCATTGATACATCCCGGGTTATTTTTGTTGTTGTTTTTTCTTCTTTTTTTAAAAATGATATCTGGTGCCATTTATTTTCTATTTAAGCTGGACTACTATGTGTGTAGTATCATAATAGAATGAATCTAGGGCAAATGGTTTCACATTCAAGAACCTGTCTGTTTTCTTGGAACTGTTTGATGTAAAATTCATGCAGAAGTTACAAATGCATTAATTTTTATTTGATTTTTTCAAAACTGTTATTAAGTAGCAAACTTTTTTTATCTTTATATTTCAGTCTGTATAGTTGTCCATTTCATTCATTTTTTGTCCTAACATGGTGGTATAAGAAGTGCATGTTACAGTAGCCAAGTTAAACCAGACATTCATATTGTGCTTAATTTTATTTGACCCAGATAATGTCACCAGGATCTGAAAACAAGAGTGTTTTAAGTCATGAGAAAATTGGCACATGAACCATGGACAGGCATGAAGTTAGGATGGTCAGGCTTGAAGTATCAGCGTTGATTCTTAAATAGGTCACTTGAGAAAGGATTGTATTATTATACAGAACACGTATGACAAGTAAACTGTAAGCAACCATATGAGCCCCTGTGAACACTTTTTTTTTAACGGGTACCCAATTGTTCGTTTTATTACCCAGATTATTATCTATGGGAGAATACCCGGGTACACATTGGCATCTTTATCCAGAAGTAGTCAAATTTGGAATATGCAACATGGCTTGCAGATATCTCATCAACAGTGCAGTTTATATGTTTGCTACTGAACTATGGTAATTCTGTTGGTAGAGCAATTTGACTCATAGTCCAAAGGATGAATTTTCAGACTGGGTTGGCTGCGTAAGTGTGTCCTTGGGAAAACAGTTGGCTCCTATTTTCACAGTGTGATAAAGTGCCATCTAATCCAAACTACAATTATGTATTTTGCCTTTACCTTGTAAAATGAATCTTTAAAAATCAACCTTACATAATGTCTCAAATGCTGTGATCAGAAGAAAAAAAACTTATACCAACATTTTCATTTCCATTTCAGGTTTCATTTTTCAACAGTTCAAAACTGAGCCTGCTAACTTAAATTCAGTGGTCAACAGGAAGTGCATTGATTCAAAGAGAACAATCTCCAAGTGAAAATATTGTTGCAGACTGGCAAATAATGAAATTCAGAAGCAGGAATGTCAATTACACGTTTTGTTTGCTTCGAATTTTCTGGAACAGTGAAGAATGGTCTTCATGTGAAGCAAATTTCCAGCAGTATCTTTCATTATGACCTTAAAGTGTTTAGAATAAATGTGATGTATAAATATAACAGGTACATTCATTCATACATACATACATATTCTAGTTGTCTTACCTTATTAAAAGATCACTAATTGAACTCGAATTATATGCTTATGATTACTAGATTTGAATATTGATCTTACTCTGTTTAATTCTTGTATTCTATAAAAACTAAATACTATAGTTGTTTTTTGTTGTTTTTGCTCATGTGAGCAAGATGCTGCTCACGTGAGCAAAATCTTGCTCACATGAGCGAGGTGTGGCTCACGTGAGCAGAACTTGCTCACGTGAGCGAGGTGTGGCTCATGTGAGCGAGGTGTGGCTCACGTGAGCAAGATATTGCTCGTAACAATTCCTGCACATGTGATTTTCTTATTAGAATCTATTTGCTCACGTGAGTTCTACCTAATTTGCATGTTAAATTGCACATGAGACTAACCTGAGTTAGATCTCACGTGAGAATCTCATGTGCAGAAGGGTAGGCAGTTTTGGTGTGGGAATGCATAGCTCATATCTACTAATGCATAGACTCATCTACTAATGCATAGACTCATATCTACTAATGCATAGACTCATATCTACCAGTGCATAGACTCGTATCTGCTAATGCATAGACTCATATCTACTAATGCATAGACTTATATCTACTAATGCATAGACTCTTATCTACCAGTGCATCGACCCATATCCACCAATGCATAGGCTTGTATCTACCAATGCATAATGCTGTAAAAGAGAACAGGGTCTATATGCTGTCTGTTTGACTTAGGATCTGGAACTTGACAGAACATTGACACACATCTGCAAAAGCATAATTTGCTATCAGATCAGGGTGTATATGCTGTTTGTTTTACTTTTAGGACCTGCAACCAACAGTACATAGATCCAGTACAGTAAAAGCATAAGTTGCTATCAGATCAGGGTCTATATGCTGTTTGTTTTACTTTTAGGACCTGCGACCTGCAACCAACAGTACATAGATCCAGTACAACAAAAGCATACTTTTCTATCAGATTAGTGTCTATATGCTGTTTGTTTTACTTTTAGGACCTGCAACCAACAGTACATAGATCCAGTACAGCAACTGTAAATTGTGTTTGCAGATCAGGATCTATATGCTGTTTGTTTTAGTTAGGATATGGAACAAACACACACACTGGAAATTGTTAAACTCTTGAGATTGAGAATATCTTTCAATCAATTACAAATAGTGTTACTTTGAAAGCCCATTTTTCAACCAATTACAAATAGTGTTAGTTTGAAAGCTTGTTTCTGATTGACTGATGGAACCCCTCCAGTGGCCTAGTGGTTAGAGCGTCTGCCTCGGATGTGGGAGGTCGTGGGTTTGATCCCTGTCCAAGTCATACCAAAGACTTACAAAAATGGCACTTACAGCTGCCTCACTTGGCGCTCAGCGTTAAGAGGTTAGTGTTGGGACTGGTCTGCCTGGTGTCAGAATAATGTGAAGACATCATGCTACTGCATGCATGTCTGCGGCATGATGCCCCAGTGCTAGACATCACTATAAACTGCCACATTGCAGACATCGTAGCGATATGAGTGAAAAATTGTTAAAGCTACGTAAACAGTCCAAATCACATCACATCACATCACATCACAGATTGACTGGTGGTTGAAGCTCAGAGACCAAGGCCCATTTTATTTTATCTTAAGATAATTAATTTTTATTCCCATAATAATATGGATAATTTATGTTATTTCCCCATAACTCAGAGCAAAATATTTGTTCCAGCTATTGACAGATAAAAATTTAAACAGAAAATGTGCCAGGTACTGGTACCTGTTATAATTGTGGCAGTGGTGTTCTTTGGTATATAATGATGTATGTTTAGAAATATAGTGGTATACAAATTTTGTGGCACCCAGCTCTACTAAGGCAAATTTTGTGGCACCCAGCTTGCAGGATGGTCTCTGAACCATTCAGTAGCAGAGTCCCTGTTCAGATTGTGAGGGAGACTCATCACAGTGACAAGACTAAGCAACAAGCCCCCTCCTACATTTTCCAAGCAGTGGATGCCTTCATCCTGAAGTTAGATCATTTGTTTGTCTACACTTTACCACCATTCAGGATGATTCCCCAAGTTCTCCATGAAGACATGGTCTCCACTTTTCAGCTCATTTTGATAGCCTCCTGTTCCCTGTGATCATGGTTCAGTGATCTTCTCAACCTGTTGCTGACCAACCAAATTCTTTACCGCAGAGAAATGTTCCATCACACCACAACGACTCTGTTCTGCACAACAGCCTACAGATGCTCCAACTTATTGCTTGCCTCATCTGAAGACAAAGTTTAAGTGAATCTTTCTGGACAGGAGGTGCTTTGCATCCAAGGTCTATGATGCCAGACAAAGAATCTTTGGTGATAGGTGTAGTAGGAAATGCATTAATCCTAGCTATCTCTGTGTTAGCACAGTGGCTGAGTTTGTTTCTGTTGATATTTGAAGAGAGAGAATGCTCTGTGTCTGCTGTTAATGGTAATAGGGTATTCATATCCAACATACTCAAATTTTCCAAAGAACTTGCCATTAGTTTGGATCCTCATATTTCTTAACTTATCAAGTATTTTGAGCTGCAAAGACCACTATCTAACTCTAATGACCAGATGAAATCTCTTGCATGTCGCGCCTTTGACAAAATCTCCTCTCTTAACTTATGGGTGAAGCTTCTGAAGAGAACCTTACCATTAATATTTTTTGCTCACCTTTCATTTGGCAGACATACTCTAATCTTCTCCTTCATTTTTGTTTGTCAGCATATTTTCTTTAGGGCCATAGTCAGGGCATAAAAGTATCCACAGCAGATGTCTGCTTAAAGTAGTGGACAGTCCTACTATATGGGTGAGCATATCCTTGTTTTTGCCTTTTTGCTTTGACCTTCAGCCTCCAGCACACTGGCAAATTCAGCTATGCAATAACAAAAGATAATGCATTACAGATATTAAGATGTTGGTGAGTGGCATGACTAATTTTAATGTTGTAATATTTACTTGTTGCTATTGCCAGATTCCCTACTCTCCCCGACTCTGATGTTCCAAAATAGTTTTTCAAAAATGATGACTGTATGGGTCTTTCACATCGGGCAACAGTCTGGGTTGTTCTTTAGGTTCTGAACCTTCTGGAACTTTTCATGTTTTAGTAGGATAGCATTTTTATTATCTAAACAAGGAAAATTTCTGTCTCAGTATGATAAGGTGCACAGTTGCAACAGGTATGTGTTATATCATTAAAATTAGTTTGACCAACTCTCAAGCCCCCAAGTTACATCTTAATGTGTCCAAAATGTGCAAAACATCGAGTCCAATGTTGTCTTATTTTTTGTATCACAAGCGCTATGTTTTAGTATGATGTATTAAATAAAGATAACCTATGCAATCAGAGCCTGATATTTTGTGCACATTTGAAACTATAGTACATAGTTTTAATGAATAATTTCATTTTAATAAAGCCATTTAATCAAACATACCCACCTCTTGTTCACTAGCAAACTTGACATGTTCTCAAAGGCATGATGTAAATCTTGATTATTTCAAATCATAAGTTTCTGTTGTACTGTATTCACAAAAATGCACTTGAGAGAAAAATTTCCATTAATGATACCAAGTTATGGTTCAGAATGCAGATGGTATGTTACCAAAAATAGGGCTGTCAACAGGTAAACAGGTACCCGACCGTAGTGAAAAACCCAGGCATTGAAAATTACTGGTTGAGTACCCTTTCACAAAAACAATTTGTCGACAACACTATCAAAATATCATATATCATCAGCATTACGCTGGTCTGAGTTGCAGCTCCAGTCTATATTTAGGAGTAGGACCACCCATTATGCATCAGCGGCCCACTACTAAATGGCTGCTGCACGCTGGGCTGTGCGAACAGCTTCACAGTTTAAAACAATACTAATATGTAGACTACGTGTGTTAACATATCACTTATCAGTCAGGGAACAACCAACAAGCTGTGGCTGACTGCGACTTGGGGGAGGGCGGCAGGGCCAACTAATCCACTGCTGCTATTTGCACAGCTTATAATACTGGAAGTTGACTTTCACCGCCGTTCACCATGAGTAATAAATAACAAAACACGCTGTGGAAGTTGTTGGAAGTTTATTAATAAGTAAAATGACATTGTAATATTAATTCATTATTATTGACAAATCACACAAAATATTATAGCACAATTTATAATAGACAATTTGAAGTACAATAGGAAAACAAATTATCTCCATCGACAGACTATCAGCCATCTCCCATTGGGTGTGGGTAAAGTGCGAATGTGAAATCGCAAAAGTGTGAATTGGTAAAATGCGAAAAAGAGAATGCAAAATAGTGGATAAAATGTGGTAAACAATGTGCAAAATGATGTAAATAGTCCGTTCATTTCGTCACCCTACAACAATCCAGGTTTGTGAGAATTTGACAGTTGGGTAACTAGGGTTGTACATGTCTTTCATGTTCTAACAGATACCCGGTTACCCGTTAAATGGCGTAACGGGTACCCGGGCGAACTTTTCCATGGTTTTTGACAGCCCCAACCATAAGCCATATATATATAGCTCCCTAGGAGAGTTGGGTGGATCCCAGAGAGGAAAGGAAGGGCATTGTTCAAGCAACTGCTGATCAGATTTGTAAGGGCTACATAAATTTTACAAGCCAAGGATGTTACTGTGGTTAGATGTTTAAGAGATTTCCCTTGAAATATAAACTTCTGAAACACAGTGCAGTTGCAGATGTGTCAGACAGATGATGAGTGATTTCAGCCGTTTTCCCATCAAAATTTGTGTATGAAACCCAAGAAAATCAAGTGGCAAGACAACCTAGAAGCAGAGTTTTTGAAATACCAAGTACAGTCAAACCCACTTATCTCGACCTCGGTTATCTCGACAACCCGCTTATGTCGAGCGTTTTGGTCCGGTCCCGAAAAAATTCTTCTTTGTTATGCTATTTTTTACCCGCTTATCTCGACCTCTGTTAAGTCGATAACCCGATTTTGTCGGGCATAAGTTTCGGTCCGAAGTAACGTGGACCCGCTTAATTCGACGAAATGCAACTTTTTAACGTCAATCTCACAGAAATTGTACAAGAAATAGTCAGCAAAAGCGATCGATTTGTAGAAAATATGAAGTAATATCAGTCTGCTTTTGTTTACTCCGGTGCTGATCTGTAACGAACAATTCAAAAGCACTTACGTTTTCATACATATGCTCGGCACCGTCGACACTTGCCACAAACAATTTCATTTTTTTAATGCATTCAGCCATTTCACTGTAGCTTGGGATAGTGATAGGCTGATCATCATCATCATCATCTTCATCTTGCTTGCATGATTGTATCTGCTTCGTTGTCACCGATTGGATTATTTCCTCATCATTAAGTTCACCATAGGCATTGGCATCATCATCCACGTGAACATAATTAGAAAATTCATCCCGAGCAATGCCTATGGAGTCCGCAATCTCATCAGCCATCGCTTCAAGACCTATTTCTGATTGAGGCTCTTTAATTTCTTGTGCAATTAAACACTGCTGGTGAAATTCTTCATCAGAAATTTCCGGAAAAATACAATGGAACCAGCAGTTTTGAATGGTTTTCGGCGATACACTGTTCCAAGCTGCACGGGCATACATGATGACGTCTAGCAGAGTTGGTTTATAGGATCGCTTTTCCTCATTTGCACTCACAGTCAATGTACATGTACATGTATTTTCAAAAACATTTATTGATCTTTATCTGCGAGATACTGTCATATATTAACCTGGATATAATACAATCTTGGTTATTTTGCACCTAACACCGCGTTATGCGTGAATGGCGGGTGCCTGAAAGCAATCGGTGGATGTTTCTCTCTCACTCTCTCGTTTGTGATTTTCTTTGATCCATTTTTCAATCTGATAACATATTCAAACCTCTGAGTACAACCAAACATGATTTGTTTTTCAATATTCACATCAATTATAAAAATGCGTCGTGTGTTATCTGACATAAATGATGCACACTACAGTAATGGATGCATACGCTACATGTGATATAAGGAGTTCATAGATATATTTTTTCTTTAATAAATTACTTATGATGATAAAAAAGGAATAAATGATAACAACACCAGGTTAGTTCATTTCATTTTATTATCAATTAAGCATTTTGTTTATTTTATTGTAACATGCAGTGGGAGGGGATTCCAGTAAACACCAGCAAGAGACAGGAGTAATGCTCAAGGACATTTTTAAAATTACCGGTTTTTATGAACCCGGATATCTCGGGACCCGGTTATGTCGACGATTTTTTTACACCCCCGACGTAATCGAGATAACCGGGTTTGACTGTAGATAAATTGAATCCTGAGATCTTAAACACTGAAAGAGTTGACAAGCAACGAGATCTCATTAATAAACTCAAGTATCCTAATGGCCATTTGAAATACAAATTCTTGTCCAGCATCATGAAGAATGAAATTATTGTTCCTCATTCAAATGCAGGTTGTGAGAGGGTGTTTTCATTTGTTGCAAAAAAACACTCAAAATCCAGATCATCTATGTCACTTGATACCTTGGAAGCAATACTGAGTCATGAAAGTGAAGGAAGGAAAATGCTTCTAAATGTAGTTTAACCAGAGGTTTCTTAGAAAGTGCAAAAGCACCATTTACCTGTCACAGCAGTACTATATAGTGCAAGTTAAAACATGGAAATGAACAGTACCTAATATTTTTTACATGTTGAGTTACTGAAAATTGGTTCAACTTACTGAAAAGTTTCAGCTGACTTTGCTGTGAATGTGTCCTTTGGTTTGGCAAGTCTGGGTGACATTAGCCAGATACAGTCCAGGTGACATTAGCCAGATACAGTCCAGGTGATAATAGTACTTAAAAAATATGTTCCAGGTGACATTAGCCAGATAAGTCCAGGTGATAATAGTACTTGATATCTCCCAGGTGACATTAGGCAGATACAGCCACATGACGTTAGCCAGATACAGTCCAGTTGACATTAGCCAGCTACAGCCCAGGTGACATTAGCCAGATACAGCCCAGGTGACATTAGCCAGCTACAGCCCAGGTGGCATTAGCCAGATACAGTCCAAGTGACATTAGCCAGATACAGTCCAAGTGACATTAGCCAGATACAGCCCAGGTGACATTAGCCAGATACAGTCCAAGTGACATTAGCCAGATACAGTCCAGGTGATAATAGTACTTAATATATATGTCCCAGGTGACATTAGCCAGATACAGTTCAAGTGACATTAGCCAGATACAGTCCAAGTGACATTAGCCAGATACAGTCCAGGTGATAATAGTACTTGATAGATATGTCCCAGGTGACATTAGGCAGATACAGCCCAGGTGACATTAGCCAGATACAGCCAGGTGACATTAGCCAGATACAGTCCAGGTGACATTAGCCAGATACAGTCCAAGTGACATTAGCCAGATACAGTCCAAGTGACATTAGCCAGATACAGTCCAAGTGACATTAGCCAGAAGAGCCCAGGTGACATTAGCCTGTCACATTCCAGGAGACATTAGCCAGATACAATCCAAGTGACATTAGCTAGATTCAGCCAGGTGACATTATCCAGATACAGCCAGATGATATTGGCCAGATACAATCCAAGTGACATTAACCAACTTAGAAATATACCTGTTTCTAACTTTGCCAGATGACGATCATAGTCATTCCATGTGACAAACTTGTTGATCCAGCCACTGCAGTCTTTGATCCAGACAATAAAGGGTGTGGTGGGAGTGATGTATAGATTGATATATTCAGAAGCAGGGAGATTGAAACATTTTTACTTGGTTTGATAGACATTACTTAATAGAAAAATAAACGATTTGTTTAAAATAAAACTGGATCGTTATTTCTCTTTACACCTAATGATGTAAAAGTGCTGCACCATAATTTGTTCTGTCATTTTATTGTTGTAATTGATCATTACACTTTCTAGAATTGAGCATGCATTTCATAATTGGTTACTTTTCTCCTCCACAGATTTAACAATGTTGGGAGGAATCAGCCAAACCAGACGTATAGTAAAGAGAGATATATTTCATACCTGGTCACTTTTCACCAACCTCCTGTCAGCCCAGCTGTGCATCCAGGTACATCAGTCACCATATAGTGTCAGATTTCTTGTTGAATCAAATAATGACACCAGCATAACCAGTTAGATAGTTAAAATTTATTTCATGCAGGAAATACACCCATTCTATGAAGGATAAGTATCACCTAGTTCCCCATTACCCACACCATCAGATGCTAATCCAACATAAAGGGATAGAGCAAGGCTGAGGTATATGATTCATGGTGCATGAAAACTCCGTAGACAAATCAGATTTAGTACTTGATTATATGGATAATCCCACTGGATTGCTATTGTTTCTGAAACATTAAATTTCATTATTTGGTATCAGGAATAAACAAGACAAGAAAACAAATTTGCCCAGCAACAACAGAGTGTGCCAGCTATGAAGTAAAAAGGCAAATTTGACTGTCTTCACATGTTAAAAAGTGAATGAAAACAGATCTTTCCATAGATTATTTGTAATGGATTTATATCTGTTTACCAGAAAAAAAGTAACCATACATGTATGAGAGTGACAACTTGTGTGCTTTCTAAAAGCAAACATCATTATAGTCATTTCCCACTATGTACCAAGCTCTGCTGTATATGAAAGATGAGTGATCATGAAAATGTACACTTATAATGCAAATGGATTTTATCGCTATGTTAAAAGAGTATGAAAACAAAAAGATTTCTGGGTGAATTAAGACCATTGTAAAGGTTAAAAACTGAAAATTGTGTATATTTTCATGAGAGTTGAAGTGCATGTATAATAGTCAGCAATTAGCAGCAACACTGAGAGGTTTCATAGGGGCATGAGTGGTACACAATGATAGGCTTTCTATACTGTCACAAGAAATTGGCAGTATTACCTGTTATCAAATTAATGGCAGTTCCCTTACAGAAAAATCTCACCAATTCACATGAGCTGCTCATAAGCTGCACATGAGAACCTTGTTAGAAGTGTATGCAAATTGGGTAGATTTTGCAGGCTCCATGTGTGCAGTTTGTTAGATCTTATGAGCCAAGGAAAAACTAACCTGATTTTCACGTGGAGATTTTGCTTTTTATATTCTCCTGCAGCATGTTTGCTCTTACATATTTCTGTGACTGCAAGAGTGTGGACATTGTTAACAAAAAGAAACCAATATCAACATCAAGTGATGTCCATGTTGGTACTGATACAAACCTTTCAGTTCAACATAATTTTACCTTCTCTACATCAATCCCAGATCACACTTTATTACTTTTCAAACGTGTGTTTTCTCTCCCATGTGACAGAGAAATCTACTTGTTTTGCTAACCTTACTTTTCTTATCTCAGTCTAGTCATCTCAGACCAGTTGTCTCAGTCAAGGTGTCCACACGCTCATAACTACTTTTAAAAAAAGAAACCCTTGTTGTCTTCTGCTGTGCCTGATGTAGTTGTACTAAAATCAAACAACAACAACAGCAATAATTATATAACAAAAAGATAGTAATATAAGTTAAATCCATCTTTGAGAACACACCATACAAAAACATTTCGAGAGAGACAAAGACAAACGCATATGATGTCGAGCTTTTTGGTATTATGCTTGTTCGTTGTACACAGCACGGTCAATTTTATCGTATATACAGGCCTAGCTCAGTACATTTTCAGGCCAGTGTCATTAAATGTAGCTAAAGCTGCCTAACTAGTTTTAAATACTTCCTGTGAAACAAATTATATACTGTTAGCTACATTTAATGACGCTGACCTGAAAAATGACTGTGCTACAGATAGGGTAAAATTCTCAATGCTGTGTGAAATGAACTATAACAGAAACACTGCTCCATGCACATAGACTATAGACCTATACACTTCATAGCCTCCCAACTCTCTTAACAACTACTTGGTAACAGCCAGAAAAGTGTTATATAAAACATGTTTTATTCTAATTTTGTTAAGCATCTCCATTGTGCCCGGGTTGAATAAAAAATATACCTACAATATTTAATGACAAATAATGCACTTACCAGCCAGAAGGAATCATTTATCCATCAGCACATTAATTCATAAGCAAATTTCACTGTAGCACTTGCCATATTTCCAGGACAGAAAAATAATTGTTCAAAAAATCTGTGAACTTGAAAGTTTAGCACATGGTTATCTGCTAGAGTCCGTTTTTGGAGGGTCTATTATACACAGGGGTAATTTTAGAATCAATATTAAGGACATCACATGTATGTCACACAGTTTCACCTCCTCCAAAGAAAAGAATAGTTATATACAATAGTGACACAGATCTCTAATTACCCATGAATAATCTAAAGCAAGATGTTACTCTTCGTTACAGCTTGTACTAGGTATAACTACAGTAGAGCTGAGTAGCCAGTATCATTTTATTATTTACAATATAACTTTTGAAAATTGGAACTTATGAAAATAGTTTCTTGTAATAAATATTAATTATTGTCAATTTCATACAACATCCATATATTAAATGTGATAATACCTCATTACTATGCGACGTTTTATATTGTTATTTTTCTTTGCTCACACGTATAAACTGTGTACTTTGGACATAACGGTCACACCACAGCCCTCATTAACATATTTATATTCAAGTGCCGCATGTAAACATTGGACGTGAAGACTGTGAAGAATTCTTTTTACAATAAAGGAAAATATTGGGTGAGAAAAATAATCTACGTTGGGATTTGGACCGAGACAAGTAAATCCCAGTCGCAGGTTTATATTGTACATCTCCTCACTCAGGCAAGCCTCGTGGGGAGACAAATAATATAAACCCTTGACTGGGATTTCTTTGTCTCGGTTCAAACCCCAACATAGATTCTATATGTCTCAGTTGATAATAGCAGTACATGGTATTTTGTTGTACCTTAGTGAAAATTAATATAGATAAATGAACCACCTTACAGAGAAGACCTTGCTAGAGTAAACAGATCCTCTAAGATAGATAGCAATCTTTACATTTCTTGGTCGTACTTTTTTATTTTTATTCATCTCACTTTCTTTTATAATTTCAGTGTAACAGGAGAATTCTGGTCAAAAGGGCAACGTATAGATGTTCAGGTATTTTTCATTAATGTTAGAAAATTTTTGTACAATTTTTCTTTTCTCTTTTTGCATCAGTTATTATGGGGAAAATGTTAATATAATATGAAAATTACTTGTTTTCTACTTGCATTTTTAAAATTTCTGAACTTTTCAATAAAAAAATTTTTATGTGAAAATAATTCATGGACAGAAACAATTCATCATTTTTATCAATGGATGTTTTGTAATAAAACTGTTACCCATATCTGACTGGAAGAATCCATGTATTGACTTCAAATATTTTATAATTCATTCTGTTTTATATTTACTTGACAAGCAAAGTATGTAGAATAAAACTTGACAAACTGTACCAAACCTATCATTGAAAAATGGTATCCCTCAAATAGAACAAATAACCGATTGTGTGTAGGACACGTGTATCTGACTCGTACATATTTTGAGATGGGTATTCCTTGACCAAGATGCCTTGCCTGTGTCCATTAGTGGAACACATTTTTGTGAAATTTAACAACTTTCACCCTGTGAAAGAACCGTGTATGTGAACTCTATGATGATATACCACAAACACAAATCTTGTATTTTTTTCCCAAGAATGCAGTCTATATAACTTGTGTGTAGTGGTAGGTTTAAAGCAGATAGGGCATTAGTAGTTAGGTCCATGCCTTTTAACTGTCCATAAGTGCAGTTTTGATGCCCTGCAGCACCTTTAGCAATGTTGGGGCCATTTTGCCATCTGGCGACCATGTCATTGCATTTAATAATGTTTACTATATTTTAATTGTTTTATTTGTGTGTTTTTATGTATTTATTTATCTTTATTATTTGTTCTGTATATGTATATGTAATTTTGGTTGTGTGCTTGACTTTTGTCTGTGATCGAGGGTTGTGGATGGAGTTTTTGCATACTTACTTTTTTCCATGATTGTAAGTTGTAAACAAGACGCCTAACCTTGTTTATGAGTTAGGAAAATGTTCTGTTGAAATGATAAGTTTTCCAGTTCTTTCTATTACATTGTAGGTCAAGTGGGGATGTGTATGTTTCCAGTTCATTCTATTGCATTGTAGGTCAAGTGGGGATGTGCATGTTTCCAGTTCATTCCATTGCATTGTAGGTCAAGTGGGGATGTGTTGTTTCAAGTTCATTCCTTTGCATTGTAGGTCAAGTGGGGATGTGTATGTTTCAAGTTCATTCCATTGCATTGTAGGTCAAGTGGGGATGTGTATAAATAAGCTGATGCATAATTATCGTTTTTAAGATCAGTCTGTGGAATCTGTTTGTTATCAGAGTTTACAGATGTGTTCAGTTATAATTTGAGGGCAATTATTTATTTAAATTGGAATTACTAAGTGCTCATAGACTTTGTATTAACACAGTATTTTGGAATTATTGAGAACTCATTCAAAGATATTCTTGATTTCATCACTGAGGTACATCATGATATTCAAAACTATTGGAGTTCATTTGGAACATTCTATAATTTTGGGCTTGTGATAGAACTATTTGGGATTTAATTCACAATACTATTATTGTCTCTTAAATTTTCACTTTGTAACTTAAAGAAAGAAATTGTTTTTGATTTTAGAAACTTGTTGGCTTTGCTTCATTCTATTACAGAGTTTAAAACCTAGAGTCATAACAAATATTTTGTTGGCTTTACATTTTTAAAAACTTAATTAGCATTTTATGACGTGTATTGTTCTGATGTGATTGAGGGTCAAAGAATTACGATACAGTAATAATAATAGTAATAATAATAATACTTTATATAGGGTAACTCATTAGTCAAGGACTATTCTGCCTTGAGGGCCTCTTAAGGAGAGTATAACAAGTGCATTAAATAAAGGATAGCAATAATTACTGTTTATTTTAGCATGTTTAGTCTTAAAATACTAAATTCTAAATTCCATTATCTATTAGAAACACATTCATGCTCATGATGTCTCTTCTTAAATACTGTAATATTTTCTGCAGATTTTACCTGCTGTGGAAGTTTGTTCCACGGAACTATACCAGAGTATTGGAAGCTGTTCTTGGTTATGGTGCTAGAAGGTTTCCGTGTGATATTGATCTCAACTGGTATTGAGCTGAAAAAGGCCTGAATTAGTTCTGGTGCAGTTCCATATAGACATTGATATACAAGAACTGCCTTGTGAAAATCTGTCCTTTCATATATTGTGAACCATTTGAGTTCTGTAAACAGTGCTTTTGAGGGATGATCAATAGATGCATCTAGAATTATGTGTGGTGCTCGTTTCTGAAGTTTATAAATCCTGTCAAGCTGAGATTTAGCACAGTTTTCCCTCACATTTGAACAGTAATCCATTGTTGGAAGAATATATGACTTGTAGTATAGATTACAAGTTTCTAGAGGTAAATATTTCTTGATTCTGCTAAGTAGGGCTATTTTGGCTGACTGTTTTACAAAGCTTTTCAATATGGTCATCCTATTGTAAATTATTATCTGCAGACACACCTAAAAGCTTTTCATGTTTGACATTTTCTAACTGATGATTTTTTATTGCAAGAGATAGTTCTGAGTTCCATAACTTGTGATGTCCCCAAAATCATACATTTTGTTTTACCTCCGTTAATTACCATCCTATTTTGTTGTCCCCAGTTTTGGATTCTAACACGGTCTGAGTTTAATCTATTTCGGATAACTTCAGTATCGGAACTAGATGTATACAAGCTTGCATCATCTGCAGACAATCTCTATTTGTGGATTCCTTATTTCATGCTAGATCATTGATATAGATAAGAAAGAGGAGAGGGCCTAAAACTGAGCCTTGAGGGACTCCTGAATGAATAGTGCTAAAGTTTGAGAGCTAATATTGCCAATTATTACTTGCTTACCTGTTGAGACCTTTGATTTAGGTGTGATGTATACCAGATTAAAGAAGGATTGTTGAACCTGTAACAGTTCAACTTTTGCAGCAGAATTTCATCAACAAGATCAAAAGCTTTCTTGAAGTCAAGGAAAACAATCCCAGTCATATGTCCATTATCCATTTCCTTCAGCCAAAGATCAATTCATCTGTTAAGTTCTGTTTGGAACAAGGGGTACTTTCTAAATCCTGATTGCGCTGTATGAAATAGAGTTAGTTTCACAAAATTTATAGACCTGAATAGCAACATGCTTTCCAAATAATTTTGACAATATAGGTAGAATTGTTATTGGCCTGCTGTTGAGGTGGTGTTAATCACCATTTTTCTGCACAAGATAGGCTCTGCATGGCGGCCAGTATTAATGGTGGAGGAAGAACCTGTGGAAAACCCAAGAAAGAACCACCGACCCATGAGAAGCCACACCCATCTTGATAGAGACCACGTCTACTCTGTGGTGGTCATCCTCAACAACTCCGCGAGAAAGCATGATGGGCAAAGCAATTCTCCATGAGCTGCCACAGTAACTCTGTCAGGATGTGTGGAGAGATGGTGGAGGTTTATTTTCTTAGTCCTCTCCACAGTCTCTCCGCCACCAGTGCATTGTGTGTGGTTCCGAAAATATAGCTTCTAAAATTTTCCAGGAATTAGAATATAATTTGGTAAAAGCGATACTGACCCTTTCTGTCTGTTTAAAAATTGTTCATTGTTTCAATTTATTTTCAAAATTCCATTGAATACCAGTAAAGAGAAACCTAAGTTAGCTTCCATATCTCGGCTGTCTTTGTATATTTTTAAGAAAAATTAAATTCTGCATACTTAAAAGAATCCAAAGTTGGCTTCTGAGGTCAGCCTGCTTTGTAATAAAATAACCTTTGCATTGATATCCTTAAAAAAAAAAAATGCTTCAAAGTTTTAAAGGTGGCTTCTGAGGTCAGCTTGCTTTGTAAAAAGAAATAGCATTTGTCTTTGATGTCTTGTCAATAAGTTCAAACAGTGAGTTTACTGCTTGCTGCCATTTGTGTTTTTTTACCACCCAGGCTTCTATTTGCTTGGCCTCTGAAGCCTAGTTATAATTAATACAAATAGGCATTGATGTCTGCAGGTAAATAGTATACACAGCAATAACAAGCTTTAATGATACTTTTGTAACCCATGCTTGCAAAAAGATTGTCACTTGCACTCAAGTGAGTGTATTTTCAAATAATGATTATTTTCATTGCGAGATATTGTCATATAGATGACTGGATATAATTCAAGTTTGACTATTCTGCACCTTACACTGTGTTGTATGTAAATGGCAGTTGTCTTCGAGCAATTGGTTGATTATTTCCCTCTGGTTTGCGATTTTGTTTGATCCAGTTTTCAGTCAAAGAACATATTTAAACCTTTGAGTACAACCAAACATGATTTGTTTCTCAAGTTCATGTCAGTATCAATTAACAATGTGTTGTGTGTTGGCAGACATAAAAACGATACATGCTACAGTGTGGATGCCTATGTTACATATACTGAGTTTGTCGATATATTTTATTTTTTAATGCTCACGAGGAAAACAAAGGAATAAATGATAGCAATACAAGGTTAGTTTCTTTCTTTTTATTATCAAATAAGCGTTTTTATCTATTTTATTGCAATTTGCGAGGGGGGTGCAAATTCATTAAATATTTATTTCATCTCTTGCGTCTTGCGACAAACCTAGGTGAATAAAAGTTTCACCATAAGTTCTGGGACAGGAAAAAAATTATTTTTTATCATTTCCCAATATATACAGTAAATATGATAGTCATGTGACCTATTTGTCATCTCGTGAGATCCCAAAGGGTTCTACAGGCTCACTGAAATTATAACCAAACTTTAGCTTGGTAAGTATCATTTAATTCTCCCCTAGACTACCAGTACATGTTGTATGTGATCATTTAATTCTCCACTAGACTACCAGTACATGTTGTATGTGATCATTTAATTCTCCACTAGACTACCAGTACATGTTGTATGTGATCATTTAATTCTCCACTAGACTACCAATACATGTTTGTATGAGATCATTAATTAATTTTCCCCTAGACTACCAATACATGTTTGTATGTGATCATTTAATTCTCCACTAGACTACTAGTACATGTTGTATGTGATCATTTAATTCTCCACTAGACTACCAGTACATGTTGTATGTGATCATTTAATTCTCCACTAGACTACCAGTACATGTTGTATGTGATCATTTAATTCTCCACTAGACTACCAATACATGTTTGTATGAGATCATTAATTAATTCTCCCCTAGACTACCAATACATGTTTGTATGTGATCATTTAATTCTCCACTAGACTAACAGTACATGTTTGTATGAGATCATTTAATTCTCCACTAGACTACCAATACATGTTTGTATGTGATCATTTAATTCTCCACTAGACTACCAGTGTGTTTGTATGTGATCATTTAATTCTTCACTAGACTACCAGTACATGTTATTAGGGGTGAAACGATACGCCTGTGCCACGTATCGATACGATACACGATACACAGCCTACGATACGATACATATCGATACATGTATCAAACTGAAAATGGGATTATCACAGTACATTTGATTAATCATGTGAATGTATATGTTAAATGGTATTTTCAAGTTCAAACAGTGTCAAATATGCAATGTATCAGCAGTGAGTCACCTTGTTAACCTGTTATGTATAATGATAACAGAGAAAAAATTGAATCAAGATACAATGTCACGACTACTAACATTGTTGTTCTGTGTAACCAAATAAAATATAACAAAATCTTTGATGTGTTTCTTTATCCTTCATTCAATAAAAATGAAATGTTACAAGTTTTGTGTCTGATTCATCATGCAACAACATACTGGAACAAAATAATATATTAAAAAGTACACGTAACACAAAAATACAACAAAAATTTAAAATGCTTAGGATTTGGAAATTATAATTATGCAACCTTTTCTAAGCTGTATACTTCCCCCCTTTCTTCAGTTCAAGAAAGATCATCTTAGAAAATACAAATGATAAACTTCACTGCAGCAAACACTAATTAATTTCACATAAATTGCCATGTGTGTAATTGAAGTCTATAGATGAATTAAAGAAAGTTCCTAATAACTGAAGATGATATCCTCATCAACTTAAATGCATCTTCCAGCAAATGAATAAATCTTCTTAAGTCACAAACTCAGTGTTCTAAAACTAGCTGACAATTGTGATGACTGTAAATGGCATAAATGAACTGAATTAGATAATTCTGCCTAACAGATGCACAGGACTATTACAAGTTTTGTGTCTGATTCATCATGCAATAACATACTGCAACACAATAACACACTAAAAAGTACATGTAATACAAAAATACAAAATAAATTTAAAATTATTGGGATTCAGAAATAATAAGTATGCAGTGTTAAACCTGAGATCTGTTATATCAATCTATATCACACAAACACCCAACTGCAGTGTAAAAACTGAGATCTGTTATATCTATCTATAACACATACAAGCACCCAACTGCAGTGTCAAACCTGAGATCTGCTATATCAATTTAAAACTTGCAAGCACCTAACTGCAGTATTGAACCTGAGATCTGCTACATCCATCTTTATCACACAAGCACCCAACTGCAAACAACGTTGAGCCCGAGATCTGTTATATGAATCTATAATACACAGCACCTAACTGCAAATAATGTTGAACCTGATATATGCTATATCAGTCTATAACGCACAAGCACCTAACTGCAAACAGTGTTAAATGTAATTTCACATAAATTGTCATGTGTATTTGAATTCAATAACTGAATTAAAGAAAAGTTCATGATGATTGAAAATTATATCCTCATCAACATAAATGCGTTTTCCAGAAAATGAATGAGTCTTCTTAAGTCACAAACTCATTGTTCTAAAACTATCTGGCAATTGTGATGACTCTGTAAAAGGCATAAATGAACTGAATTAGATCATTCTGCATAACATAAGCACAAGACTGTCAGACTACTCGTCACAACTTTCAAAATTTCATATTCTTCTTCAAAAAAATCAAAATATCCACATTCTGCCCAGTCAGAGAGGCTCTTTGTGCTGATACAACATCTCCAGCAGCTGAAAAGACTCTTTCAGATGGCACTGATGTTGCTGGAATAGTCAACAACATCTTGGCTAGTTTGGCCAGCAAAGGGAATGATGTTTCGTTGAATTTCCACCACATCAGTGGGTTGTCACCAACATGTATACTAGATGTCTCATTCCTATAACGTGTTATCTCTGTGTCAGCCCTCTGAAAGAGGGACTTTGATGGCTCCACCTTGACCACGTACACATCTCCAAAAAGATCTTCAAGTGCACCCTTTTTCACTGGAGGCTCATCAACTTCAACCTTCGCTGTTGCTGCTGGTCTGTTATCTCATTCTGTAACTTGTACTGCAGGAAGCTGTGGTAGTGGGGGAAGACTAGATGGTAGTACATGAGTGAGTTCATCAGTCTTCTCTGTCTTCACTACTGTTTCACACTGTAATAAAAATCGAAATTATATAATATGTACTCCTTAAGTTAATACGAATCTCGCAATTTTATGTTAATTAACATTTTAGCATTAATTCACTGGCATTTAATATAAATAAAACAACATGATTTTATCAATATAAGATCAATATTGAATATTAAGAAATATTTGTGTATATGAAGTTATGAACTTCAAACAATGAAGTTATGTAATAGTTTGTGTGTTTGCTCTATGTGTGTGTGTGTGTGTCAGTGTTTCAGAGGGAGATGGAGAAAATCGGATGACATAAGAACTTTGAAGGTGACTCTGGGGCATACCAAGATCAGTGGTGCATCTAGGGCAACCTTTGGGGACAAGTGTCCAATTTTAACTACCAAAAGAAATTTCATATATCCTTAAAATCTTGAAAGGGGACAATAATATTATGTTATACTTCAACCGTTGCACGTAGATAACACAACGATACTCATATGTAAATTTTTGACTTACCTCATTGACCTTCACTGTTTGCATGACAATGGAAGCATATATTTGGATCCTTGTAGCATCGTCTACATCAGTTAGAGCCCTAAATCTTGGATCTAGGGCACAACTCTGCAACAGAAACTGCTGCGTGTCCTTGTCATTGTATCTTTTGTCTAGGTCTTGGGAGATTGCCACCTTGACTGCCTTCACAAGTGCAGAGTCACTTTCTTGCACTTCCATTGCACTAATAATACGATGTTTAAGAGGAAAAATCATTGATATGGTAGGTGCTGCTTCATCGCACAATATCGTTGAAATGGTCTTCATTGGTTTGAGCAGTTTGAGAATATCCTCTGCATCTGATACATCGTCCTCTGATAAAGTGTTTAAGTCCGTCTCCCTCTGTCTGATTTCCTTACTTAATAGAGTAGCTACAATGGCAGGCTGCTGCTCTAAAAATCGATCAATCATATCATAAGAACTATTCCAACGTGTCTGGACATCTTGGATAAGTTTGTGTTTAGGAAGCTGCAACAGCTCTTGTTTGGATTTCAGCAGGGTAGTAGCAGTTGTACTGCGATGGAAAAACGAGACAATGTGCCGGATCTTCCCAAGAAGGCGTGACATCTGATGAACTTGCAACCCTCTCTTGGTTGCTAGATTTAGTGTATGTGCAAAGCACTTGATATGTGGTGTGAACTTTGCCTCTTGATTAGCAACATCCATGTTAGCAGCATTATCTGTTACTATGGGGAGTAACTTGTGGGGCCTTTCCAGTTGCCATTCCTTACTGGCATCAACTAGTACTGCTCCTATATTTTTACCAGTGTGAGACTCGTGTAAAGGTCTCGTCTAAAGAACAAAGCTTTTCATGCACCATTCCTTATCAATCATATGAGCTGTGATTGTTATGTAACTCTCTGTAGCCCCTGAAGTCCAACCATCTGTAGTAATGGCCACTGATTCTGCCTCTGATATGGTGCTTTGCACTTCTTGTCTGGTGTGAAGGTATAGGTCTGGGATAACTTTCTCAGCAAAGTGTGTTCTTGATGGGATGATGTAGCGAGGTTCCAGGGTACGAATCAGATTTCTGAAACCTAGCGAATCAACCACTGAGAAAGGGCGCATATCATGTGCAATAAACATCGCTATGTGCTTAGTGATTGTCTGTGATCTTTGCGTTGATGGAATTAATGGAGATTGAAAAACTTCAGTCAATCTGAGCTGACCAGTGGTTGTTGGATGTGATGGCTTAGAAGTAGGAGAAACACTGACCTTGGGAGCTGAAATCTTGTCATCTTTAAAAGGAATTCCAATGGCAATGGTTGGGTGGTGCCGTTTTAAATGTGTAGACATATTTGTGGTGTTTCCAGTATTCCTAAGAGCTGTAAAACACAGTTTGCAAACACATCTGGACTTGTCTACTTTTCTTACTCCATTCTCATACTCCACAGGATATCCAAAATAGTTCCAGGCCGATGATCTTCTAATGGCAGGTAACTTGAGTTCAATTTTTTCGGCCTTTTGCGTCTGCTCCATTTGACCGGATGTTGGAATCACCTTGGTCACCCCGCTGTTTGTAGTTCATTGCATGAAAGCATCCCAAACGTCTTAGTGATTAAGAATAATCGTAAGTTCTATCATCGGTTCCATACCCATACCGATAGTTTAGTCCCACGCAAAGAGAAAAGAATTGACACTTACATTATTATAACAATTTTAAGAAAAAAATTTTTCCTTCAGAAACTATTATTAATTTATGTCTTTGATTATATTTTTAAATTATGGTATTATTTAAAAAACAAAAAATAATGTAATTTCCTAGTACAAGGAAACTCTTATCTATAGAACAGGTCCGGGTGCGGGAACGGAGATGACTAACTGAATCTCACACGCTATACTTCCTGTGTATACAAAACAACTACCGCGACAGTTTGGTCTAATGAGCTCCTAATTTAATTATCATAACTGCTGAAGATTTATGTAGCTATTATAAGGTAGATATCGTTTTGTATCGATTCTTCACCTTGTGTATCGATATGTGTATCGAAATGGCAAAAGTATCGATGCATCGATGTATCGATGAATCGTTTCACCCCTACATGTTATATGTGATCAGTTTCAGAAGTCAATTTTGATTGGTGAACAGTCATAATAGTTTGATGTACCTCTTGCCTTTCAACACTGACTACATTTTGTGAATCTTACTTTTAAAAAATGGTAATTTTTTTCAGCATGCAAAAGTATGGTCCACCTTCGATGTAGAGTTCATGCAGCCAGTGCAATCTGTCCACTCAAACAGCCAGTCAAGATTTTCAAACAAAACGCTTACACAGAGTATGATGTTGGAGATCAATACAGTTCTACTGAGTTCTTATCTTTACCTAAAAATGATCCAACCAAGAGAAAAGGGAAGGTTCAGCTTCAAAGCCAATATTTGAAATTGGGTTCTAAAAATCATCTTCAGAAAAATAGATCAGACACTGAGAGTGCAATAAAAATGAAGTATAAACAAGTGAAAGGAGGAATCAAACGCACAATGAGGAGTTTTAGAAGTAAAGTTAACAAGGCAAAAGAAACATTATCTGAGAGTTTTTCGAAACATGAAGCTTTCAGAGATGGTGGGGACTCATTCCTATCTTTTGTAGAGAATGAGAGAAAGTGTGAGGAGATGGACATTTTGGATTCTGAAGGTGATAGGGGAAGACAATTTAAGTCAAATAGGGGCTATCAGGGTTTCCGAAGGAATCATAGTAAGCCAAAGTTAGAGTCAGAAACACAGGCCAAGGAAAGGGAGTTGGATCAGGAGATAGACTGTTCAGATGATCAACCAAGTCATCAGAGGGTATGCAGTGTGTAACTACAGGATTCCATATTACAGAACTTAACTTGAGCTAAAAATCTTTAAATTTAGAACTGTTGGAGTAGTTTTGTTGAGTTAAACTCATTATGACTCTTGGCATAGCTTTTTGTTGATTTAAACTCGTGACCCTTGGCATAGCTTTTTGTTCCTTTAAATTCATTATGACTTTTGGAATAGGTTTGTTCATTTAAATTTGTATCAATCAAAAGTTATTTTACAGTTTGTGGAGCAGTGGTACCTGTTCATTTGTTAGAGTACTGGGTACCAGTTTATGTCAGCTATCTCAGTGTGTCCTTGGGAATGACATTTAGTTTCCATTTCTTTGTCTTGATATAGCTAAAAATGTGCTAAAAGTGCCATCAATAACACCACCCCATCCCACCCCACCCAATGATTTTACAGTACAGGGATTTAATTGTTTTCTTTTAAATTGAAATGAAGCTTGAATTTAACATTCAGACACTTTTGAGAATACTGGGACAATATTTTTTTGAGTGTTTCATTTTTTTCTCTTTTTTGTTTTAAAGAAGCACATAATTTGAAATCTTATTAACAAAGTTTGTGCATCCAGTTTAGATTTGTTTGCATTCAGTGCAGGAATAAAGGGAGTCATCATGGTGCAGGAATAAAGGGAGTTACAGTGCAGGAATAAAGGGAATCACAGTAGCCAAGCTGGTAGAGCATCATACTCGTAATCCAGATATTGCTGTTTTGATACCCATCCATGCCAGATATTGCTGTTTTGATACCCATCCATGCCAGATATTGCTGTTTTGATACCTGCCTCTGTATGTCCTGGGGAAAGGCACATTTTCTTGGCATGATTTGGTCAAATAAAGGGCTGTTCAAATTAATGAACCAATATCAGTACAGGAATGTAGATGAAAGAACAAAAAGTATCTAATATTATAACCTAGACTGATAAAACGATGTTGATGTTTTGATAATTAGTCAGTGGTTACCTTTTCTACCTTGTAGTTAATTTAGGAATGTATAATGTTATAGTTTGGACCTCATAGGCTTTTGGCCCATTGGTTAACATGCTTGACTAATAACCAAAATGAGGCTGGTTTGAATTTTAGCTTTGCATTGATCCAGGTTTGCTATTGTGGTGTGTCCTTTGACAAGGCACTTTCCCCATTTCCCTTGACGCTTATAAACCTATTAATCTTACTGTGCTATAAAATACCACAAAAGACCAAACTTAATTTTAACAACGGAGAAATCCTGTCAGAAAACTGATACTTGGGTCTTGCTTCATGTTTGCAAGTGAAAGAATAATGTTGGAACCATTTTCAGTTTGTATTACCAATAGAATATCCTAAATATTTAAATCCACAAAATGGTGATGATGCCTAAATCATGATAAATTTTTGAAGAAAGGCATATTTAGAATTTTGAAAAAAACAGATTTTTCAACCAAATTTAATGTTGATGCAATAAATAAAATTGTATGTGAAAAATATTTTGAAATTCCATAAGAAAAATGCATAGTTTTTCATTAGTACATTACCCACAAATTAGCATGAGTTGACCAGGGTTACCAGCGTAAAAAGAAAAAAATAATAGCTGTAAAGAATATTTTTTGGGTGACTTGTCCAGATCTAGAGAAGTTATGGAAATGGGATATAGAGAGAGAGAGAGAGAGAGAGAGAGAGAGAGAGAGAGAGAGAGAGAGAAAATTATGTAAAGGCATCATTACATTGTTTTAAAAATTTTAAACATTCGACTTGGAGAATGACTTAACCATGATCATTATCATTAAGGCTTGTTTTGCATATTAAATATTACTAAAAGATCATCATTGAAACAGTTTTGGCAGGAACTTGTAAATGAAGCTGTACTGATGACAATAATTTTAAAATTGACAGGATTTCTTCAAAAGGCATGAATTCCAGTGTGACCGTGATATTGACTTAATTCTAGGCAGGTTGGATGAAGTGGAGGTCAAAGTTCAACGGTTAGAGGCCAAAATTCCAGAGGAGTTACAGTGCTGGAGGAAACTTGTTCAGGTTTTGGTATATTTTACCATATATATTAATTTCTTTCTCCTTGTTTTGGTATATTTTACCATATATATTAATTTCTTTCTCCTTGTTTTGGTATATTTTACCATATATATTAATTTCTTTGTCCTTGTTTTGGTATATTTTACCATATATATTAATTTCTTTATCCTTGTTTTGGTATATTTTACCATATATATTAATTTCTTTGTCCTTGTTTTGGTATATTTTTACCATATATATTAATTTCTTTCTCCTTGTTTTGGTATATTTTACCATATATATTAATTTCTTTATCCTTGTTTTGGTATATTTTACCATATATATTAATTTCTTTATCCTAGTTTTGGTATATTTCACCATATATATTAATTTCTTTATCCTTGTTTTGGTATATTTTACCATATATATTAATTTCTTTGTCCTTGTTTTGGTATATTTTACCATATATATTAATTTCTTTATCCTTGTTTTGGTATATTTTACCATATATATTAATTTCTTTATTGAGTTTCGACGTAGACTTGTCATGAAATAAATGTCGCGTGTTTTTGAAAAAAAAAAGGAATCTTGTTTGGTGGTGTATCAGCGGTTAGTCTAGTTCCCAAATTATGGACTACCGATTTGGCAGATGCTATTAAACACCACTACGGGAACCAGACTCATCAAGAAAACAAAAAGCAGTTATGTAATACACAGATTTTTCATGTACACGTGATGGTTGTTCAAACCAGTTGGAACGATCTTTCATATGTTGGATATTTTGAAGAAAAAAATGTTATTTAAACAGAATAACGATCAACTTCATTAGAAAAAGCGCATTATTAAAAATTATTATCGTCGTGATTGTAAAATGAGGATTCAGTCATTAAACAGCCCAGTTCCCTAATGCCGCTCCCTCCCCTCCTGCGGTTTTCTCGATGTAAAGCGATTTTTTTTTCTCCAATTTTTGGAGGTCCCTCGGTAACTTGCGCCTCGCTTATAGTGCGGTCTATGTTTGTGGACCCCCGTTGTGCGCGAGTTATCAAGGGAGAGGTATATATTAATTTCTTTATCCTTGTTTTGGTATATTTTACCATATGTATTAATTTTTGTCCTTGTTTGGTATATTTTACCATATATATTAATTTCTTTATCCTTGTTTTGGTTTTCTTTCTTTCATTATTTAAACCATTAGGTTGTCAGAATAAATGCATATATAATTGAGCTTGTCTCCATGTGATCAGATCTGAATGCTGGCTTGTCCAATTGTTTGATCTTGATATGGATTTCATATTAGATTCAGTGGAGTTCATCATGGAACCAGCGTGACTGTACAGGAGTACTTCAGATGCTTTAAATTGTCCATATTTTTCATGCAAGATGCCTGCATTATCAAGTTGTTGCTTATATAGCATTTTAAAACGTTTAAACAATCAGCTTTAAAAAAAGAAATATTAGATTTCGGGGGGGGGGGCAACAATTAAATTTATTGGACATTATGTGTTGATTTAAGTATATCTTGTGGCAGGACAGATGATAGTCATCCTCACATGAAATTCACAGTTAACTCGAAGATTATATGAATCATTTAGGTAAGAAGCCTTTGTGGGGTTTGACTGCTCATGAAACTGTACTAGAGGTAAATTAAGGTTTAAAATACTTTACAAATGTTTAATGCATTTGCTGCATCAGCCTTGGATGACACTCATGAACTGTTTTCCAGATGAATATTAGCAGTACAAGATATTGTTGTACCTTACCAATAATTGGTCTAACTTACAGACAAATAGCAACTGCCTTACTGAGAAAGTCTTGTTAAGATTGTTTCGGGTTTAACACAAATTTTCAATGCATGAGAAGCTATACATGGCAGTGAGTGTATAACTGGTGGAGTAAAAAACTAGTAAAGCCCAGTAAGAACCACCAACCAACAGGAAGCTGCTAGCAAGCTTTCTCACATACTCATATTGGTAATGCCCAAGACTTGAACCCACACTGACAGAGGTGAGATGGTAGTGATTGGTAAAGTGAGCACTTTAAACCACTGGGCCACCCCAGGCCCCAGACTTCCTTGTTGTCAATAGCACACATTTTGTGTGGATATTATTATTGATAAGTTTAATATTGTGTTTCCCCTATCTCTTTTCAGCACCTTTTGTTCAACTAATTTGTGTTGTAAATTCTTTCACAGGATAGTTTTTTTCTTTGTTTATCATCTTTGATGGTCATATTATTATTTTTGTTATTTATGTGATGTTTATGATAATAATGATAAATGAGAACTGTTTCTTCTTAGTATTATTAGCATTATTATTATTATTATTAGATTATGTCTTTGATGGATATAATGTTCTGGATAAAAGATAGGGATTACAAGGTCCATACAGCCTTTATAAAAGATAATAGTTACATGGTTTATATGGCTTTGCTAAAAAATAGGAGTTAAGTGTTCATACAGCCTTGCTAAAAGATATGAGTTAATTGTTCATACAGCCTTGCTAAAAGATAGGAGTTACATGGTTCATATAGTCTTGATAAAAGACGGGAGTTAAAAGGTTCATTATAATATTCCAGTGTCATGGTAAAATGCCTGATCAGTAAAATCTATTCTAAAATTCATCCATAAGTACTAATGTGAAAATTATTCCCCTGCTGAAATATAATCAAAATTACCTGCTAATCACTGACTAGATCTTGTGGAACACAAAACTATTAGACTGAAACCGTCATCAACTTTACCTGGTAATGAATCAAAGGAAAAAATTGGGAAGTGTAATTTTTTTATGCAGAGGAAGAATGAGATTAACAGCTTAATACATACATGTCAAACATTGCTTTTGGCATAATCATTACAGACCTACCAACCCTTATGATTAAGTCTTATGAAAATGCTCCCTTAAATACAGACTTACGGAATAAAAAGTAAAACTACAGAATAATAATTGTTGCACTAAAATCCAGATAATTTGCTCATTTGTGTTTGATTTAGATCCTGGTTTCACATTAGCTTTAGTAGAATTAGAGAACCAGACTAACTTCATAGTTGTACCTCAGCCTTTTAAAAATGTTTTATTAATCAATACAGAAAAATGAAAAAAAATATTGAGATTGTCCGGAAAAAAGCAGGAAGGGACACAGTTACATTTTTTGTACATCACATGTCCACTTGAGTGTGTCACATGAAGGGATATTCAATTGCCTTCATGTGAAATGAAGAGAAATATTACAAGAATTAAGTCAAGTCGAGAGATAGCAACAAGCCATTGAGCTTTATAGGGTTTGGAACTGAAGTTTGTGCAACTTTACTAGAGGTTAATAAGGTGTGCACTTTACAGACTTTTCAGATGAACATAATGCTTACCGTCAATGCATCAGTTTGAAATACCAAACTTTTTAAATACACATTTTCTAACTTTACAATAGCAGTACATGATATTTTGTTAGACTATACTGAAAACTGCTCAAACGTGCAGAAGAAAATCAGCTACCTTGCTGAGACGATCTTTTAGGGTTGGCAGGTCTGTCATTGTGCTTTTTCTTTACCTAATTACATGTTATGCCCACCTGTATGTGGATTACACTTTTCTGGTACAAAATTTTTTCTTCAAATAAAGCAACAAAAGGTTGTATTTACCATTTTTCTCACAATCTCTTTAATCCCACTCCACATCTAAGTTTGAAAATATTCTATCAAAATAAGAAGACTGCTGTGTAAGAATAGTGTTAAGAGTACATTTGTCCATCCAGGTTACTAGCAAAATAAATATACATTTTTCATACATGTTACTGTAGTTACGGCATGAAACACTTTCTGTGCTCATATTATGCTTTTTTGTCACATATTAGCATTAATTACACTTCTTCCTCAGAGTTGGCATGTATGTTAATATTTGAGAAATTCAGACCAAATAAACAAGTCATATCTACATAACGGTTTAATATTTGAATAGTTCAAACCACATAAACAAGTCAGATCTACATAACAGTTTAATATTTGAATGGTTCAGATGACCTAAACAAGTCACATCTACATAACAGTTTAGTATTTGAATAGTTCAGATGACCTAAACAAGTCACATCTACATAACAGTTTAATATTTGAATAGTTCAGATGACCTAAACAAGTCACATCTACTTAACATTTTAATATTTGAAGAGTTCAGATGACCTAAACAAGTCACATCTACATAACAGTTTAATATTTGAATAGTTCAGATGACCTAAACAAGTCACATCTACATAACAGTTTAATATTTGAATAGTTCAGATGACCTAAACAAGTCACATCTACATAACAGTTTAATATTTGAATAGTTCAGATGACCTAAACAAGTCACATCTACATAACAGTTTAATATTTGAATAGTTCAGATGACCTAAACAAGTCACATCTACATAACAGTTTAATATTTTAATAGTTCAGATGACCTAAACAAGTCATATCTACATAACAGTTTAATATTTTAATAGTTCAGAAGACCTAAACAAGTCACATCTACATAACAGTTTAATATTTTAATAGTTCAGATGACCTAAACAAGTCAAATCTATATGACATTTTAATATTAATAAGTAGCACTAACAGAAGTGCATAAAAAACACTATACTAGTCAATGAAACATTACTCAGATTTGAACAAGCTTGAAGTATAATACATTTATTCAGACATTATGTACAAATTTGTGGCTACTACTCCACCTAGTTTGGACATCACAGACAAGTTTTTGGCTACTTCTCTACATAGTTTGGACATTTACAAGTTTTTGCTGAGGTAAATATAGCAACAGTTACATCAGTGTTAGAATAGCATTGATTTTGCCAACCAAAAAACAAAACAACTTGGATAAAACCAAGGAGCCTAGACATTGTATTACTTTCAGTCCTCTTTGTAATGTTGAAACTCTATGGTCTTAAACTAAGTAAAAGAAAAAAGCAAAACCCAATACAAGTTTTGTAAAATTCAACAAATTATTTCCCTAGAATGCAAAATGAAAATGTAACAATAACTTTACAGTATTACGAATTATGTGCAAAATAGTCCTAAATGATTTATCACAAGTCCAAATGTATAAAGTTACGATTGAACTCCAGTGGTATTCCAAATATATTCCAATATTGAAAGTGTTGATATGCCTGTAGTCTTCAATATACTGATGTGCCAGTGACCTGAGTTGTGATGTGCTAAGGAGTCTTTTGATGTATCATAATAACATATCCAATTTATTTTTGTCTAGTGAGCACTTTGTATTTCCAGTGAATTATATTTGAATAAATGATTCCACCAAAATGAAAATCTAAACACAACAATAAGACTGATTCTGCTTGAAGATGTTATGGTAAGAGTAATTCCTGAAGTAAACAACATATAAAAACCTAAGACACAAAAATAGTATAAGGGATAAAATTTCATTTCTAGTACATTCTGAGTTGTCAACAAGATAAGGTCTATTTCTAAAATTATAATAAATAAGATGGGAAACATCAGTTACAAGAGGTAATTTCATGGGAAATTCCATTCTCCTAGATTCAGATTAAGATAAACATGTTTACTTTCATTGATAATGATCCTAATATTTAATCTATTCTCACAGAGAAATATTGGTTAGGTATTAAGTTGTTATAAAGTCCCTAGTCAGGTACGCTGTTGGACAATGTTAAGTACAAAATACAAATGTATATAATATATAACCATTAACAAAGGCCAGCAAATAATACAAATTAAATATACATAACAGTAATGCTAAGTTTATAGTTTGAGCAAAACATTTCAAGTGAGGAGGAAAGGTGTGTGGTTTGGGCAGCAATGTCTTTGTTCATAGCATTATCTGATGCAAATTCTTGTGTCACTTATGTAAGAACAATGTTCATATCAATATTTGATATTTTTTTAAGTCAGGGCTTATCAAATCTTTTCATCACCTGCCTACATTTGATGGGATGCATGTACTTTAATGAATAGAAAGAACAAATATTGAACGCACAGCTTATTTATTTCTTCAAAAGGCTTATTGTTTTAAATAGGTTATTAAAATATTCCTACTTCATTTATATGTGTTTTAACAGATGGATCTGAAAGACTGTCAATGTACATCTCTGTCACCTGGAGCAGCAGTTGATAGCTGTTTCCAGATTCAAGTTCTAAAAAAATTTCTGGCCAAATTGCTGACATGTTTATTAGAATTTGTAAACTCTTTTGATTTGAGGAATTCCTTAGTTGAGGTCTTGATTAAATTCACTGAACTATATCCTCATTGACATTTTATAGTGAACAGGCTAGCAATAAGAAACACAATTTCAAATTGTTTGCAATAATGGACTAAGAAAAGTTGGAGTGTTCATTAGCAGTGTTCCAAGACTTTATATAGGTGGATCCAGTGACTGTATGCCTTTGTCTTGGTTTTAAACTGTAAATACTGATGATAAATGGCTGGATGGTCTTTGGCTTTGAAAATAACTGTAAGATGACCAAGAAGAACAAACAAGTCTTCCCTCCCATACTTCATCAGAGCTACCCTCTCATGAGAAAAGTGCCCGCAGTTGAATGAGCTCAAGTTTTTCCAACCATACTTCATCATAGCTGCACTCTCATGAGGAAAGTCTTCCCTCCCCTACTTCATGAGAACTGCACTCTCATGAAGAAAGTCTTCTCTCCCGTACTTCATGAGAACTGCACTCTCATGAGGAAAGTCTTCCCTCCCATACTTCATGAGAACTGCACTCTTGTGAGGAAAGTCTTCCCTCCCATACTTCATGAGAACTGCATTCTCATGAGCAAAGTCTTCCCTCCCATACTTCATGAGAACTGTCCTCTCATGAGGAAAGTCTATCCTCCCATACTTCATGAGAACTGTCCTTTCATTAGGAAAGTCTTCCCTTCCATGCTTCCTGAGAACTGCACTCTTATGAGGAAAGTCTTCCCTCCCATACTTCATGAGAACTGCACTCTCGTGAGGAAAGTTTTCCCTCCAATACTTCATGAGAACTGCACTCTCATGAGTCTTCCCTCCCATACTTCATGAGAACTGCACCCTCATGAGGAAAGTCTTCCCTCCCATACTTAATGAGAACTGTCCTTTCATTAGGAATGTCTTCCCTCCCATACTTCATGAGAACTCCACTCTCATGGGGAAAGTCTTCCTTCCCATACTTCATGAAAACTGTACTCTCATGAGGAAAGTCTTCCCTCCCACACTTTATGAGAATTGCACTCTCATGAGCAGGATTGCCACGCTACCGGGAAATTGGAGAAAATATCGGGAGAAATGATTAAAAAAATTTGCGACCCAAAAGTCACTTAATTTTGCAAATATTGATGACCATTGGGAAAAACCTGGGAATTTTCCACTGCTACTTGATGCTCAAAACAATTTTGTAATTGAGTCATAACTAACCAGAATATTCGGAGGTTGCGGTATGGATCATTTGAGTGCTTGCCATAAACATACTTGCTGAGTCAATCCAAATGCTCAATGGATTAGATTCCAATTGTTTACTTTTTATTTTTAGTCAGATATCTTTCCTTACATGGAAGGTTTGAAAACCAGTCTAGCATCACAAGAGGCCAACATGGTGGTGGCAAAGCCTAGCCACTTACCAGATGGCCTTGCAAACTTATATATTATTAAATTGAGTCATACATGCATGAAATCGATATGAAAACTACTTATTTTCTCAGAAATTGTATTTATATCGTTATGTCTTTTATCTACTAAAAGATGAGATGAAACAATGACATTGATAAAATTTGACCTGGTACTCAGGATTTGCATTGCTATTCGCACAAGTACACAAATCTCACAACCCACATTTTCGAATGTTGTTGAAAAAATAGCAAATATTAAATGAAAGTCGTAGACTGGCTGTTATAAGAATAGAAAGATGAAAGAACACGAAGTTCTCCATATTTTTGGGAAAACAATGTCTGGAGTTTTGTTGTATCACGTGACTATTGGACATCTGAAGTCGTTTGTGATTTGTGAAGTCATGTGGGTAGTAATTCAAATGTTGAGTACTAGGTCAGGTTTCATCTATGCTGTAATTTGGTCTAGTCTGTGAGCAGAATAAAGACTTAACGATTATAATACTTCTCATTTATGAGAAAATAAATCATTTTCCCATTGATTTTATGCAGGTATGAGTCGATATAACAAGTTTAAACTTGCTCTGCCACTGATAAGCGACAACCATATGCTGCTACCACACAGTGGTGGCGAATTCCAAATTTTTTATATGCAATTGTTGTGACCCCAACCTAAATGTCCATATGTGAAAAATGGGGTGGGAATATTCAGAGAAAACCCGAATTAGAAAACGGACTGCTATTCATTTAATGCCAAATTTGTTGTCCAAAATGTCAAATCTCAGAGCTGAACTTTGGTGTGAAACTACTACACAGTGACAAGTAGCTTAAAGCGTAGGTTTCAGATCTTGAATAGAATGCAGTAGAAATGAGAAATTGTCGTCCCTTGTATTTTATATTAAAAAATATATGAGCCCCTATATCAATACAGGTGGGACTAGTTTATCAAATTACAAGAAGACATGTTGATTTTACAGAAAATGTAGTCATTGTTTATACAACAATATATAACTTTGAAGGTCTTTTGTCAAATCAACCCTTTTGTTAAAAAATTTAAAATGATGGATTTTTAACTAAATCATCTTAAGGAGATAAGGTTATTTGAAAAATCTTGATGGCATTTTATTGGCACAGATAAATTCAGGGTTACACTCTTTTCGTTGTTTATGCTTTTCTCTTCTGTAATAGGAAATGTTTGCTTTGTATAACATGCATATATATATATATATATATATATATATATATATATATATATATATATATATATATATATATATATATATATATATTGCTATAGAATTCTCTAGAATTAAAGGTTTGAAAGGAAACAAAACTTACTTATGTTCATTATGTTGTTCCCAGTTAGCAACATAATGCAGGTCAGCAAAGTAAAGTTAGAATTTTTTTTCTTAACATTGAAATGATCTTACATGCCATTTTATAGGAATATAAACTTGTTTCATGTGACACATTTTGTAGTTTTGTACATGATCATCTTTTCCGACTTACATGTTTTGGAGAGTCTTGAAAGAGAAACATCGTTAGATTTTAGAAAATGCGTTTTTTATAATCTAAAATGTATTTTATTTGCATTCAGTAAGGATCATACATGAACCTTGAAAAAATTAATTTCATCCTGGAAATGACCTGGAAATTTATCGTTAGAAAAGCGTGGGAACCATGCATGAAAGAAAGTCTTCCCTCTCATACTTCATGAGAACTGCCCTCTCATGAAAAAAGCGGGAAATGATCTTAAGTATCTCAAGTTACAAAATTAAGAAACAGCATGAAATACAGAAAATTTGATTAAAGCAGGAAGTCATATTTAATTATTAGGAATAAACTGAATTTAAATAATGATCTCAGCATGTGAATGGTTATAATTTCTTAGCAATTTTCAAAACTGCAGTAATGAACTCTCAGCTCCAAATGCAGTATCACACATGGAAGTTGAGCCTCTATCTATATTCAGTTAAAAATGAAAGAACTGTTGCTGTCATTTAATCAGTTCATAAAGGAAACAAACACTGATGGCTGTAAAACTAGTCGAGGTTAGTTTTAAATGCAAAACAACTAAGCCGTTTTAAACACTGTTATTCATACAAGCTTTGTTTTGTTTGAAGTGTTTTAATTGGCCATTAATTTGCTCACTTAGCACTGTATGCACTCAAACAGTAATAAAGTGCTTGAAGATGCAGAATTTTCATTGACCACTTACAATGCAAGGTTTTGTGTATAGTGTAAGGTTTTGTCTGCAGAATAAGATTTTGTAAGGCTTTGTGTACAGTGAATGGTTTTGTCTACAGTATATGTTTTTTTGTATAGCATAAGACCTGTGAATGGTTTTGTCTACAGTATATGTTTTTTTGTACAGCATAAGGCTTGTGAATGGTTTTGTCTACAGTATATGGTTTTTTATACAGCATAAGGCTTTGTGTACAGTGAATGGTTTTGTCTACAGTACAAGGTTTTTTGTACAGTATTAGGCTTTGGTCAGATTGCAAAGTTAATCTGGTTAAAGGATGATGTCTTTTCTTCCATCTGTAAACACTAAAGTTAGGGTTCGTGTTTATGACTTTTTCTCAGAAACTATTGCTTGTAGGGTCACATGACTTGATATCTAAATGAGTAACAGCAGTTAGTGAAAAGTACGTCAGATTGACTTATTTTACATATTCAGTGGTTTTTGCTTGCTTTTTCGATGTGAGCTATATTTCTCACCGTAGTGGTGAGCATTATTTAACTTTTGCATTTAGTTTAGTTTCATGACCCTGTTGCATGCAGTCATAAAACTATGCATGTAGATGCATCATAGTCAAACTCAGGGTTGCTATAACCTATATTCACACTAACAATTGCCATTAGCTCTGTTCTCAGACACTTTACCTCTAGAGCCGTGTAACATGCTGATGCTTCATGAAACGTTCTTGTACTCTCCAGTCAGAACCATGTCACTGCGACTTACGTATGATGTCTAACTGATAAACATTACTTTTGCGCTTAGATAGTTCCTTAGACATTATAACTGCAAAGTTATGTAATATACAATGAATCATATGCAACTCGTGGAAAAAAACTAAGCTTTGCAATCCAACCATACTACCAGGGCCCCAAGTGGTCTAAGGCATTCACCGTTCTGGATCACTGCCATCCCATCTCACCTCTGTCTGCGTGGGTTCGAGTCCAAGGCTCGGTTAGTATGTGTACATGGGAAATCCGCCTGTAGCTTCTCGTGGGTCGGTGGTTATTCCCTGGGTTTTTCAGGGTTCTTTCTCCACCAGTTATACTGGCTGCCATGTATTGCCTATCTTGTGCTGAAAAATGACGTTAAACCCTAGAACAACAACAACCAATCATACTACCATTGACCGTCTTCTTGCCCTGTATATGTAGTGAGTTAGTATTTAATGTCTTAATATTTTTTATTTCAGAAATACAGAAATGAAGATGAGATGGATGCATATTTTAAAAACAAGAATAATGGTAAGAGAATGTTCATTGAGAATACATCACATATAATATACATCCAACTTGAGATAGCATGGAGCTTGCAGATCATGGTCCATGTGGATCACCAGATCTGCCATTGCATGAGGTGCTAGCAGATTAAGGACCACATGGAACATCAGATTTGCCATTATATAATGTGCCACCAGATTAGGGTCCATGTGGAGCATCAGATTTGCCATTATATAATGTGCCACCAGATTAGGGTCCATGTGGAGCATCAGATTTGCCATTATATAATGTGCCACCAGGTTAGGGTCCATATGGAGCATCAGATTTGGCATTATATAATGTGCCACCAGGTTAGGGTCCACGTGGAGCAGCTAAGGCAAGCGCATATCTGCCATTACATCATTTACCAGTAGATTTAGATCCACATTGTTCATCTTAAGATAGCCAATGTAAAGCCTTGACCTTGAGAAGTAGATATGTCAACCAATGGGAAATCCAAGCCTGTCTTATTCAAAATTGGATGCACTTTATTCATCAGAATATTACTAAATTTATTAACCTCGACCTGCAAGCCTCTGCCTAACATTGACTTATAAGTTAAACTTTTCCTCCACAGGCCAATGCTTAAAATTGACATACAAGTTAAACTCAACTGCTCCAGCCTGACTTTGATAAGTTAAACTTTTCCCTAACAGGCCACTGCCTAAGGCACGTGTGCCACAAGGTGGCACATCAAGAGTTTATGTGTGGCACGTGAAGGACAGCCAAAAATCTTAATTTTAACAGTGTTACTCTCTTACTGGTGGCACAATCTTGTTCATTTTGTAATTAATCTAGAAAAAAGTGGCACACTATGTAAAATAGGTTGCCGACCCCTGGCCTAAGGAATGGAATGCTGATATTGTATCAGTCCCTACATTGATCCATCTGTTCATATAAAGATGGGCTGATAAAGAGTTATTTTATTCAAATTCAACAAAAGTTTGTTTTAAGTTTTATACCAGCAGACTCTTTGAAGAGGTTGATAATGAGCAACTCAAAGACTCCTACAAGCTTTACTGCCCTATATGACACATCCAGTTTCCATTATTTCTATACGTAGCTGGATTTAGTGTGGTTAAAATTTATTTTGAATAGTAGAATGTCACATTTCACTTGAGGTCTGTTGTTTGCATGTTTGTTGTGCAGCCATGAAATGTGTGTGTGTGTGTGTGTATATATATGTGTATATATATATGTGTGTGTGTGTGTGTGTGTGTGTGTGTGTGTAAAGTTGTGTGCAAGACGGTGTCATTTGAATCAATCTGAAGGTGTGAGCTAGACTAGGATCAAATGCATAATGCTTAAGACATAGCCCATAATAGTTCTGACTGAGAGAAAAAAAAGTTTTCAGTAAGGTATGTTTCTCCTGTAATACTTACCCGATCACAATAACATTAGGAACATAAGCCCTAATACTTCCTGAATCCATCGCTCCCAAAATTCTCTCTGTATTATATAGACAAAGGGCAAAAACTCTTGTCTATTACATCACCTTGCCACCTACAGGTGGTGCTAATTTTAAGCTGGGTGAAACATCCTGTAATGGGATACTCACATCACTGGGAGGTTGGGAGGGTATTAAAGTAATATGATCAGGTATTCTAGAAGAAACATAATTTATTGTTCAGTTTGCTTTCTCCTTCAGATACTTTCCTAATCACATTTAACATTAGGATTATTGGTAATAGGCAGAGGGAATGTTAAGCATCCTACCTTTAACTCAGTTAACCTCAGGGGGAAGAAGATTGGATTCCCCTTATGAAGGTTAAACCAATTTCCTAATTTGCTTTTATCTGTTAACAATAGGAGAATAGGTAATAGGCAGAGGGAATGTTGAGCATCTTACCTAAAACTCGGTCAACCACTGAGGGAAGAAGTTGGATTCCCCATATGTCCCACCCTCCTAACTTGTGAGTAGTACAGCCTGCGGCAGTGTGGTTAAGTCGGGGAAAGAAGAAATGAAATCTTCTTACCACATAACATTTATGCATGAATCCAGCTAAATCTGCACAGGTTGCCCATCTGGAAGTTGTGCTTATGTTAATTGGTCTGTTAGCCGCCAGTATGACTTAAATTGGGTCTACCGTATTCAGAGTTTGTCACTATGGAGCCATTTCATAGATTAAACTCAAGAAGGTTGACTGTACATGCCATCCAATATCCTCAGCACTATTTTTGATAGAGATATGATGGTCAAGGCAAAGCTCACAGACATTGCTCTTATCTCATGAGCAGAGACATTGAGGCAACTTTGACATTTCCAGATACAGGATCTTCTGAATGGAATCAGCTACCACTTGATCTAAAACAGTCTGACAATCTTGCTGTATTCAAATTGTGATGCTTCAAGTACCTACACATACAATGTCTCACACCAACAGTTTCTTCTTTGCTCTTATACATAGGCATAAATTAGCTACATGCATAAAAGATTGATGTATATATGTAGAGATTGCAAGTTTTAAGTAAATTATTTGTGTGACATTAACCTGCAATATGTTCATTCTTTACTTCTTTCCCAAAAAATTGTGTACGAATTGCCTATCAGAGTCTTATGTGAGATTTGCATAGGAGTTTTCCCTCTGAAAATAAATTATTATTATTATTATTATTATTATTATTATTCCCTTGTGTTAGGCTTTTGCATACTTGTTAGACAGCTGAGCAATCTGTTCTGTTTTAAAATAAGAATATAAAAGCATACGTGTTTTTTTATAGTTTATGTTTGAATATGCTTTGATTATATTTTTTAAATAAAACATTTTGGCCAATGCTTGAACTTCACAGTACTTTTTGTGATGTCTTATCATACAAACATCTTAACAGATTTAGATGATATCCAGATCAACAACTCTGCATCAGAGAACATGCCTTCCCTTGAATCTGGATCTACACAGGTTTCTGATTCCGATTCTCATGACAGTGATCCAGCTTTTATAATCCGTAACTCTGGATTGAATGCCAAGGAGGCCAGCATCCGACCAGATAAACAGATGGATCTACCACTCCAACCAAGACAGCTCAACTTCAGGTTACAAAAAGGTGCATTTTTTTTATAATTTATGTTTTCTATACCTGTTCAATTCAGTTTGGCAGCTCTTTCAAGTCCAGGTATATGTTAGATTACAAAACATTCTTTGAGTTTGTTAATTGTTAAAACAGAAATGAGGTATGAGATGATTCAGAGAGTGTTAGGATGAACTTCAGATAATTCTGTGATTATTAGTGTTAAAAGGGTAGCAGGCATGCATGTGATTCTATCAACCGTAGGGTAAAAATATTTTTAAGGCCATCTACCATACATACCACATTTATAGTTGAAATCTACTCCATTTGAAATATAAGTTTTACAAGTTTTTAAATAAACCCCAAGTATTTGCATATTCAATCCCCATATTACAGAAACCAGTGGGACCCAGTCTACTGGGATTGTAATTGTTTTTCTGGTGCATTGGTGTGTGACTGAGTAATTGGTCTAAGTAGGTAAATATGTGTATACAGCAGGACTATCTTATTGTTGTAATTTGAAGTTTAAGGCCAGATGTGGAATTCTTTTGACATCTTATGATTAATAGAGGGATTCAGGTAGATCCATGATGACTTTTGAGTCTTTGAATAAAAATTGACAAACCTTTGGCAGAGTCGAGATTGAAAAAATTATTTTTGCAGAAACACTCTTGTTAGTAGTATGAGTTTATGTATTGTTTAATTGTTACTGCATCATCAAAAATGTTTTTAGAGGGATAGTGAAGGGCATCTGATACATTTTTAGTTTCAATTCATATCACAATGCCAAACCAGGCTCTTTCTCCTTGTAATTAACAAAACACTGGTTAAGAAATATAACTTGAGTAATACATCTACAGTCCAACTAAGGAACTTACTAAAGACAAACATAGCTTGGAGGAGAATTGGAGTATTCCTAAAGACAAACATAGCTTGGAGGAGTATTGGAGTACCCGGCTGTAGAATGTCCATCATATTCCATGAAAAACGATGGAAAACGCTGGAAAATTCTAGCATGGAAAACGCTGGAGTATTTGGACTAATATTCCAGCCTCTGTCCAGGGTAGGCTGGAAAACCCTGAACAATTCTTGCATGGAAAACGCTGGACAATTCTAGCATGGAAAACGCTGGAGTATTTGGACTAATATTCCAGCCTATGTCCAGGGTAGGCTGGAAAACCCTGGACAATTCTAGCATGGAAAACGCTGGAAAATTCTAGTATGGAAAACGCTGGAGTATTTGGACTAATATTCCAGCCTCTGTCCAGGGTAGGCTGGAAAACCCTGGACAATTCTAGCATGGAAAACGCTGGAAAATTCTAGCATGGAAAACGCTGGAGTATTTGGACTAATATTCCAGCCTATGTCCAGGGTAGGCTGGAAAACCCTGGACAATTCTAGCATGGAAAACGCTGGAAAATTCTAGCATGGAAAACGCTGGAGTATTTGGACTAATATTCCAGCCTATGTCCAGGGTAGGCTGGAAAACCCTGGACAATTCTAGCATGGAAAACGATGGAAAACCCTGGACAATTCTAGCATGGAAAATGATGGAGCATTTGGACTAATATTCCAGTCTTTATCCAGGGTAGGCTGGAAAACCCTGGACAACACTAAAATTTAGCTGAAAATTGTTGAAATATTTTATGAAAACGAGATTTTTAACAGTGATGCAACTTTTATTTGATGATAATTTCAAAAAGAACATGATCCAAATTACCCCAACCAACTCCTTGTATTGACTGTGATGTTTAGTAACTTTTAAACAAGGAAACAAAAATTAAAAACTATACTTGTCACTGGTAGCTTAATAGGGTGTGCACTAGTATTCAGAAGACAACATGGCTTAAGTTGTCATAAATGTCGCTACACTTCTATTGGTGTGTCAAAAAATCCAGATTACTGGCTCCTTAACATCATCCGAGTTTCTAAAAATATGTTCTCTTACTCTAGTTATAGTTTGAATTTATTCTAAAGCAATCTTAACATCAAAATAACAGAAATTCACATTAATTTCTATCTCAATTTTAATTAAAAAAATTTAAAATATTTTTTTTTACACGTGTTGTTTCATAGTTCATTCACCACATTTCTTATTTTTCTGTTGTCACCACTGGAGTCTGTGGAAGTGATGGTACTCTTGATGGTTTAACCAAATCGCAAAGCTTCTGCCTCGCCATCACCTCCCCAATGTTATACTTCTCCTTGATGATTTCTGAAATACAAATCATTGTATATTAAAGAATAGAATCAAGCAAGATTTCAAATTTATTTCAATCCCATATATATACAGAGAGAGAGAGAGAGAGAGAGAATGAGAGTTGTGCCCGAAACATATCATGCAATTACAGTACTTTTACAATCCCTGAGGTTGGTAATTGTAATGAGGCACTTGGCTTGATGACTAACTTAATAGGCTTAAAAACCTGTGGTTTCCATCACAAATTAAACTGGCTACCTAACTGCTCCTGTGGCCTAAGCCTAAGTAGTTAGAGCACCTACTACGGGTGTGAGAGGTCACAGTTTTAAACCCTTAACCGAGTCATACCAAAGACTTATTAAAAAAATGGTACTATTCGCTGCCTCGCCTGGTGCTCAGCATTAACCCTTTACCTCATGCAAGCGTCTTTTGACGCCTCTACTCCATTCACATGGAAGCGCCTTTTGACGCCTGCTATAAACATCAGCCATTTTAAGCCGGTTTTCATAGCGCCACCTTCGAGGAAAACCCCCATTTAGATACTACATTCAATTCTGTGAATGACAATTACATCAGATCACGTGGTCACTGTTTATGCCCTGGTCGATATCTGCTATTTAAAGTAACTGGGTCATAATCTCCACTCTCCAAAATGGAGGTCACGGATTTCATTCAGTACTTACGAAGTTTTCACGTTTAGAATCACAACTAAGAAAGATTCAATAACTTAGGTAAAGGCTCTGATATTGATGCAGGCAGCAATTAGTTTTCATAAATTATCAAACTCAGATGACTTAGTGATGTAGATGAAGACGACAAATTGTAAATTTAAAGTATGAGAAATGGCAGCTACGATTGGTCATGCGGCCTCACTGACATGACAGTGAATGAGTCCTCTCAAGGTTTTAAAACACGTAAAAAATTCTTCAGTGAAAAATAATTACGCAGCTATAACAATCAGACTTTTAATCTTAAATTTTTCCACACATAATAGATGTGTACCAAAAATGTAAAATGGTTACAATTGCTGTTTAACGTAAAATACACTACATTGCTTAACAGTTAACAGGCAGGCCTATGCGTATGGAGTCGAATAGGTAACAGGTGCTCTACTTAAAGCATGCTGCACTTTGTAATTATGCTCTGTAAGGTAAACGGTTAAGAGGTTAGTGTTAGTACTGGTCAACCTGGTGTCAAGATAATGTGAATGGGTGGGAGACATTATGCTACATGTCTGTGGCATGATATCCCAGTGCTAGACATCACTATAAATTGCCACACTGCAGACATCGTAGTGATGTGACTAAATATTTGTTAAAGCTACGTTACTAAACATCTGAATCACGCACACACAAACTGGCTACCATATACATGCAGTTGTGATTATACCATTTAAACTGAAAGTAGATTTATATTGTCCATTTGAATATTGCCTGTCTACACTATAATGTTTCAAGTAGTAGTTGTGTATATGTTTAAATTTCATAATAATGTTCCAGCCTTAGTTCATAAAAAAATTTTGTTACAATTTGGCATATATTTTGTCATAGGTTAACAAAGTTTAAAAAGCATGGTTAATAATTTAAAATATACCATAAATTATTTGAATTCTGGACTGGTCTTGGAGAGGTGGCCTTGTGTGTACTTATTATTGGCTCTTGCCCCAGTTAGCGTCTTGCCAATATATTCACCAGAGCTGTACAGCATTCTGAATATTTATTTAGCAGCTTTGTTAAAATCCAAAATCTGACATATTTCTGCCTCATGCTGGGTGTGAAAAAAAATTTAATCCAAATTTTCACCATGATGATTCATATGCACTAAGTTTCTGATATATTTACTTATCTACATACACAACTCCAGGTTACAGCTAATGTTCTAGACATTTGAATTTGAAACAAATGTGGTATTACCTCTTGCTTGCTTAATTCAAATTAAAAGATCGAAGAATTTCAATGAAGCTGTCGCCATCAAGTTGTTTACATAACTGTGCCTTGCAACTTTTTCTCTGAAATTAAAGGACACAAACTAAACAAGTATTTTTGGTGAGGAAAATTAATAATCATTTCCAACAGTTTACAACTGTACATTCTCATTAATTACACAATAAGTTACTATTAAATATTACTGAAATGGCTGAATATAAATTGGATAGACACAAGCCATAATCTGAATTGAAAATTAATTGGAAAAGGGATCTACCGGTATATTTCCTAGTCAGTCTAAAATTAATTAAAACAAATATAATTTATTGCTACAAATAGCACATTGTCTGGAAAATAATAACGAAAATGTAAAAAAATACAAATACCAGTCAGATCATTAATAATAACAAGGGTGAATAAAATTTAAAATGAAATTTACAATTTGGAAATGTATATTCGCAAGGCCGGCACGTACCAACTTTTTGAAAGACAGCCATGAGATGGCTGGTCATTGTGCATTAGGATAAGTAAAAAATGTTGCCAATTATGTAAGCAAAGCTTAAAACATAACACATACCTTTCAACATCCTTACAAGTTTGACGTTTAATTGGTCAGTCTTCAAACAGCATAAAAAAAAGATTGTTCCATAGGATATATTTCGTAATAGCTTTCCATAAATTTACGTCACGCGAAGTCTTTCGCAGCTAAGGTATGTGGCGGCCGTGCAAATAATTTTGCTACATTTGGACTGAGTAATGACTTACCTGCAATTTTCGCAATAATACACTCATGGTATCCCTTGAATCCACGACAAACTGCCGTCACTTTCTCTCCCGTGCGATATTCCTTCATTTCTTTTCGTGGCGAGTGTACATCAGCCATACAGATTATGCCTCCCTGAATGGGACGATCATTCACCCATATAACCAGGGATATTTCTGGTTCAGTGGTCATCTTAAAATCCTGGGATATTTTATATTGTATAATTTCAATGACACTCCAATCGAAAATTGCGCCTAAATTCTAGACTGGTTATCCAAAGTGTTTTACGGTGCCCAATTTGGAACCAAAATTTACAGAAAGGGTTTTATTTTTTCTTTTTTATTTTTCTCTTTACAGAAAATTTGGTTCTAACGCATGAAATCGAAATATGCCGGCTTTTTCAATGTAGTAACTGGTTAAAAAAAAAATAAGTTCATAATTTTATATCCCATCATAGTCAGCTTCCTCAACCATCATCATACGGAACAACCTCGGCTATTTCTGCGTGACAAAAACGTGACTCCGATACATGAAGGCGAATACTTGACAGAAAAATCAGACATTTTGTTCTCTTTCGATTTATGATTTATCTAAAGAGTTAATATGTATACATCGGATACCAACGCCGTGATTTGGATATGTTGGGGAATGATTGGTTTACAGTAAAGTGGTTTTAGAAGACAAAGTTTACGACCAAGAGGCAATATCGTGTCGAGGTGTGGAACACAAATGGAAGACAACACAAATTGGACACCCAAATATTATAGGTGAGTATGAAATAAACGGAGTCTCGACTTTATCTCGTTTGCCCAAGTATAAACTGACTATATGATTAACCGCCCAACACTATATATGTATGGCTGGTAATTAAATTGTAAGCAAGTATTTCAGTAAATGTGAAAAGATATACAAGGTCAAAAACAAGTTTCCTTTTGCACCAGTTTTAAAATTAGAGTAGGTATTTTTGTTTTTCAATTTATATATATATATATATATAACTTTCAAAGCAACCTAATTTGTGCAGTTTTATTTTAACAGCCATAACCTTGTAATTGTCAGTCTTGGAAATGTTAACTCCAGTGATACATGTAAGCCCAAACAGGGACTGCTCTGGTATTATGATAAAGTTGTAAATTTTTTGAGTATTTGTAGATCTAGTCCGAAAAGGTCTTTAGGTTACTGCTAAATTTTCAGACTGCTACATATATAAGTAAAATCATAACTTAAGTAACTTAAGTCCTGGAAAAAGAAATTTTGAAAAAATTTCACATGAATCTTAGCAAGATTAAAATGTACACAAGTTTTACCATGAAGATGATTTTTGAATGATATGTTAATGTTTTAATCAGTCTGACTGTACAGTCTGTAAATGTTTTAATGCTGTTTGTGTATTACAGGTACTGGCGTTCAGGACAAAATATATCAGCAGTTTGAAGTTAATTCCACAAAGTCCATTCCTAAAAGTACCATGTACTGGAGGAAGAGAAAACAATGGTAATTCCAGGAGTAATAGAGAGTTTTTTTACAATTTAAATAATGTCTGCAGCTGTCTCCCACAACATTGTTTATTTGTGTGAAGATAAGCATTATTCTTTATACATTTGTTCTTACCTAGTGCATTCACAGCTTAACGTGGCTCATATCTTAAACACAGTTTCATTACCATATCAATAATTTAAGGAATAAACAAATTTCACTATACAACACTAAGTGGAATTTTCAGAGTTCAACAAAATCTGAGTATATGGTGAAATCATTCAGTATTTACAGACAGAATATTCAATGTACGTGTTTGAACAGAACATTCACTCTGTATGGGTTATCCAACACACCATACACAATATATGCACATTGTACACCATATTTAACCAAATCAGCCAATTACAGAAATTCCAGGAAATATCTGATCAGTATTGATTCTTGCAGAACAAGATATAATAATTTATTGTTATGCATTGTCATACTTCAGTTTTTAATTATTCAAAATGTTAAATATAATTTTTACTTTCATTTTTCTTATAATGCCCTAAAACGTTATGAAACTCAAGTTGTTTTTCTGCAAACCACATAAATTTATGAAGTGCATGTTGTATCACATGTACTTTGTATGATTGAGTATATTATTATGTATCAATTACTTGTCATTTACATGCATTCATTGTGTATCATGTTTGCATTACCCATGTTTAAATGATGCATGCATTAACATTGGATTTGTTGAACTAAACTACTGTAACAGTGTAATATTAACTGTACATATTCAATTCCCACAACAAAACAATAAAGTTTGAATGTTAAGATTTTAATATGAATTATACATGTTCACTAAAATTTGTATTTCTCATTACAGTGTTGTTGATCTAGGTGAATCCAGTTCTGTTGGTCTTGGATATTATGAAATTGGTGACTGTACGTAATACTAACTCTTCAAATATAATGAGAATATCAACAGATGAACCAACTAGATATGGTGACAGTGACATGAGTTTTTCATCTGACTCAGAAGAAAGTATAGAGTTTTAATCAAGTTCAGACGATGAACAATATCATGAGGTGAATGAAGCAACTCAGTCTTACCCATCCCATGTCACAGATCCCCCACTTCATGTCATAGCCCCATAACAAGATATATATTGTAGTGAAATCACAAAGTCTGAACATGTTATTGTCCTTGAGGCTTTGCCAACAAGACATAATTTGTCAGATGCTAAATATGTGACTTTTTGGACTTAATTCAGTTGCATCTTCCTTCAGCAAACACAGGATTGACAATTGTCAAAGATTTGAAGGAAAAATGTGAATTCAGTAAGGAGTATCTCAAATACAATTTTTATTGTGAGATCTGCGAAAAATTGTACTCCAATAAAGAAGGAATGTGTGAAACTTGGGGCTGTACAGGTGTACAAAACTAATAATTATGAGCAAACGTCTCTTTGGAATGAAGTTGGCTCTGACAAGAAAGAAGACTTCCTTTCGTCATCAAAAATAGGATTGAGTGTCTTCGAGAACCTATTATTGTTGTTGAAATTGGAAATGCCATTTATGGTACTGTTCTCCCCAATCATCATGAAAAGGACTAAAATGGCTCTCACTATTGCACAGCAGAATTTCATACTTATACACTGTAGTGTCAAGCTCATGTGGTGAACAGATTTGGACATATTTATGATTTTATATGCACCAGATATTTTCTGGTCAGGATTTAACTAATTTTTCAGGATATCTTCTCATACATGTATAGTTTGTGTTACACCAACATTTTTGTATAGTGATGTTCTTTTGATAATGAACATTTAATTACATATGTGGTACATACAATAAATGATGTACTACTTCAACACTTGTGTTTTTTTTTTTTTAAAGCAGGGGTCAAGTGTGTGTGTGTATGGTTTAGTTTGTTTATTTGACTTGTGTCCTCTATTTCTCAGTATATATTTATCATAGGTTTGAAATAATAGTTTAGTTTCAAGTTCAAAAATCTGTGTTACAGCACAGTTTAGTCATGATTGCTCTTTCTTTAGGTAATTAAAAATAATTCTTAGTACCAATCTTGAAAATTGACTAAGTTCTTTTCCAGGGTTTTCCATGCTGAAATTTATCCAAAAAATTCTAAGTCTAAACTGTCCATGCTTTTCCAGGGTTTTCCATGCTGAAAAAAATTCAGAGTCCAAAATGTCCATCATTTTCCAGGGTTTTCCATGCTGAAAAAAATCAAAGTCCAAAATGTCCATCGTTTTCCAGGGTTTTCCATGCTGAAAAATTTCAAAGTCCAAAATGTCCAGCATTTTCCAGGCATGTCCAGCATTTTCCATGCACAGTGTCCAGGGTTTCCATGCTAAATTCTGCAGAATATTTCATGTTTCCATCGTTTTCCAGGGTTTTCCATGTTTTTCCATCGTATTCCATGCTTTTCCAGAGTATACGATGGAAAAAGTACAGCCGGGTATTCCCAAAGACAAACATAGCTTGGAGGAGTATTGGAGTATTCCCAAAGACAAACATAGCTTGGAGGAGTACTGGAGTATTCCCAAAGACAAACATAGCTTGGAGGAGTATTGGAGTATTCCCAAAGACAAACATAGCTTGGAGGAGTATTGGAGATTAATCAGCAGCTTTAAAAACAAAGTCACAAAAAATTGAAGTTTGAACTTCTTTGTAGGCTTAGCATAGGATTTTTGTTGGTAGTTCAGATCTTTATGGCAAACATTGCACGTTGCCTGTCCTGGTGTTTAGTTATTGTTCAAATTGATCATATACATTCCTGTCAACATTGTAGCATGCCATTCTCATTTGCACACATTTTTCAAACCCTTATTCAAACTTTTTGTGTCCATCTCCCAATTGATAATTCGAAATGCCATATTCATGGTAAGCATGCTAATTCCCATCAGCAGAGATGTTCCCAGGGCACATGATTCGCACAAAATTTGTATGAATTTGCACACTTTGAAAGCTGAGATGCATGAGAACTCCAACAAATTAATTTCCTATGGAAATGTACTCTTCGCAGTATCAACTTTAGTCATCCATTCACCCTTAAAGTACATGTAGAGATGGTAGAAAGATTGTAGCACTTGATGAGACATGTATTATTTGTAATTCTTTACATATCTGGCTTCTTTAGTTTGACATGAATGGTTGTTAAACTAAATTTCATTGGCACAGTGTCCCTATAACAAGCATTGTACACCTCATCTTGTAAAAATCATGCAATATATATATATATATATACACACACACATACATACACAGCAGTCACCCTCTTATAAGGCCACCCCTATTTAAGCAGGGAAGTATATATACAGCAGTCACCCTCTTATAAGGCCACCCCTATTGCAGCAGGGAAGTGGCCTTATAATGAGGGTGGCCTTTCTAGAAGGGGATGACAAATGCAAATAGTAAATACATATGAAGAAAGTCACAAGTATATTTAATTCTAAAACATTTAATATTTTCATAAAAAAATCACATGCATGTTGTGAAATAAATGTAAAACAAACTGTTTCATCATTTTCAAAAGAATGTTATGAATAACCATTGATATAGTTTTAAAACTGTCTTTATAATTATGTTACAGATCACATCATCTGTCACTTTGTTGGTAACAGTCTAAAAAAACAAACCAGTCTCATCACAATTAAAAATATCCTTGCTGTCATATCCCCTGCATATATCGTTTAGTCTTTTGTTCCAATCTTCGACAACTTCATTATTAACTTCAGCTGATTCTCCACTAAGGACAGAACACTTAATATTGCGTCGCACTTGAAATCTGTGCAACCATCTGTTACTTGCAGTAAAGTCGTCATATCCCAATTCAAATGACAAAATTGTTTTTTTTTCTTGTCATTCAAATCTGGATACAAACATGTCGTGGCTCAAACAATCTTCCTTTCTCAGTCCATTCCACCATCCCACTTCTGCAGAATTGTTTCCTTATCTTTCACGATATATTGTTTAGCTGAGTCTTTCTGACATTAGTTTTCTGCAAGGATCCTCGACACACACACACACACACACGGTCAGTTGAATTACTTTCACTTTCTCTTCTAAACTGGAATTTTTTCCTTTACTCGATGACATGTTGATCTTTTTGCAGTAAGTTATTCATGTTGCCAGCTACAGTACTGATAAAACAATTTTTTATGCGTCTAAACAAATTGACGTGTGTTTTTAAAGGAAGTGATCTTGGCACGTGATTCGTTAGTCGCAGTTTGGTACCCTATTGTTTTTATACATTTCTTTACACTAAGTGAGAGAAGCCAAAACGGCTTCAATATGTACCATTAACATCACACAGATTTTACCTCGCAGCCATTAGGATTTGTAATTTTGACAATTATTGTCAGTAGTAATAGCCACTGATTATGAGAGTAAACAAGCTCAACATCTTACTAAGGGAAGCCATAAAGGCTATCAAACCATTTTCCTGCTGACTTGTGTATTGTACATTGATACTGCTACTTCTCAGCTGTTGCTACTGTTCAGTAATTGTAATCTTAACAATTATCAGTGACTAAACTGGACATCTTATGATAACACAGCAGTAAGGCTAATTACGTGTACTTACCCTTTTGTATGGATTAAAATTTGAGTCTTTCTCGGCTTTATGGAATAAATGTGGCTTCTCATGAGGCAAAAATGATATAATATTAACCTTAGTGGTACATGTACTTTAGTCAACACTTCTTTCAGTAACGAGAACCTGAAATCGGGAAACAGAAATCGGATTACTTAACCCACATTATGAATAAAATACTGGTTCTGGATACATATTAAAATAAAATATGCACTTGTGAGGGGTAAATTTTATATTATTGCACTAGTATGCTGGTTGCGATAGCCGGGTGGCCTTTTGTGAGGGGTACTTTTGAACACAAACTCGTCAGTGCCAACGGATTCTGGCCATAAGTAGAGGGTGGCCTCTGGTCAGAGTGGCCGTTCAAGAGGGGGACTACTATATATATATACTTCCAATGACAGTTTGGTGAGATCTCACTGAAATTTCACTGACATGGTGGGGAGATTTCACTACACATTTTATCTAAACTGTCTCTTAAATTTCATCAAATTACCTGAAATTTGAATGAAATAGTGAAATGTCAGTCACTATAGACTATTTGACACAAGCGTCATTCATTTTTAGTTGACATTTCAAAATGTTTCAAATGAAATAATGGGTACAAATTATACAGCACTTTATTAATCACAATACAATTTCAATATAAATGAAATAAAATTATACAGCTGTTATGACACGACAAACAGAAGTACTGCAGACTGGAATTTTGAATGTACAAACTATCATGATGCTGTGATTGCTTAAAGTTGAACGAACTTGTAAAAAACAAACACATTTATTACGATATAATTACAGATTTTCCTCAGAATTTTAACACAACTAGAATATTTTGCTTATTATAGCTAAAACCACTCACATCATTCAAGGCTGATTCTTGTGGGCCATATTAAAAAAAGTCCACAAAGATTATGATATGACCATCTTTGATAGAAATGGATATCTGACAACAATACCATCACTTCCACACCAACGATCTTAACAAGGATTTTTTAATTTTTTTACAAATCGTCAAGGAGTCGCTGAATTTGTAATTTATGTGCACTGTTGATGCACAAGTGATTAAATACGCAAGGAATATTCAGATTTGGTAATGTCATCAAAATGCACCCATTAACACATCAACCCCTGGAGGTTTTTGTTGTGTTTGTCTGAAATTTGAGTAGGAAACATATTTTGAAAGCTGTTTCTGAATACATCCAAAAACACCAACTTCCAGGTGATCTTCTAATAACATGCTGCCTAGTTATGTTAGAAACAGTTTTTCATTGGTTATTTGGCTTGCGCATAAGCAGAAGGGTAAAAGTTCTTTTTTGTTGTTGTTTTGTTTTGTTACTTAATGGACCCATTATTTTTATATCGAGACCACTCTTTGTTCCAAATGCCCATCTTATCCTACTTTTTGCAAAGGTTCATCCGTCTGTTTGCAATTCATACCGGTTTACCTTAGATCTGAGACCAAAAAGTCTAAAATCCGGACACAAAATCGGATTCCAACCACGGGTGAATTTTGGGTAGAAAACAAATCGGGTCCAAAAATGAGGTTTTCCTTCTGTATTTTGTAGTGCAACTAGAAATTCCAGATTATTTGGTATCATTGTAGAGCTACATCTGTCTACCTTTCTATAATACCACCCACTTTAGTGTATCTTACATGACCTTGACACTACAGAGCTCGGCAGTAGGCTACTACCTCCTGCCACTTAAATGTGTTAACATTGTCCCTCCTTAAATCCTTGAAGGGAACCAATTTGGATTGTATAACTTCCATATCTGGTCCAATTTCTTCTCATTTTAATATATTACTGTAGAGTTGGTAATAGTTCAGATCTTTATGGCAAATATCAAGAAATTCTAGTACTGGCATCTGGTTTTCTTCCAAATTGACCAACTATGTTTCCATCGACTTTGCTTTAAAGCCAGTTTCATTTCCACCCATTTTTCAAACCGTATTCATGTTAATGATCCTCTTGAAAATTTGAAATGCCATGCTTGGCAAACATGCTCATTCCTATCAGTTTCCATTACGCAAAGACTCATTGGATAAGCACAAACTTTTGACCAATCATTAAGCTCTTTACAGCGATCATCTGCTAAATAGTGTTCAGAATGAATACTATTATAAGTATTGCATAATGGGACTGAATAGACCATTATTTAAAAACTAGATTGGAGATGAAAAGCAAATAGTCCATATAACGGAAAATTGGATTCAGGTCAGGAGAAAGGCAGAATTCTGCTTTAAAACAGTAAACAATCTCGTCTGATGGCAGTTATAAAATAAAGGAAAAATCAGAAAAAATGTGTTAAAAAGTTATTGTTCTGAAAATAAACAATTAAAATTAGCTATCAGAGATGGGAAATAAAGGTCTTGCTGAAAATCAAGGTCATGGCTCAGCTTTAGTATTCTGTCACCCATCCCCTTTAGCTCAGTGTTATACTTGCATATCAGGCATCATCAACTTACATCCGAGTTACATTGATATCATATGGGTACATTTAAAAATCACTATCCAGCCTGCAGAAGGAGTTGCACATGCTGTTGTATATCTTCACTGAAAGGTGTGTCAAATACTACATGGGTGGGGATGGGGTGGTGGTGGTGGGTTTATCTTTTAAGGTCACAGTCATATCTCAGTATTTTACTTATTCCATTACAATTTCCCTTCCCTAATATAACTTAAAATTTAAGCAGTTTCATATTAAGAGATAAAACATGGTATACTTTGTATGTCGTCATTAGAAGTTATGTCACACTATACTGGAGATTCTTTTATTAAGGTCAAGTCCAAATTTTTTAACCTTGCCATTTTCATATGGAATGAAACTTTATTATGCATCATAACTAAAAGGTGTGTAACATACCACAGTGAGGTTATATCTTCAAGGTCATGTACACAGATAAATATTTTGTATTTTTTTGTCTTTTCCTTTTACTCTAAGCCATTTCAGATGAACAGATAATATCACTGTGATAGGTAGTTTGCAACAATGTTGTAAAGTTGATTATTTTGAAAACTGAGAGCAAAACAAATGGAAAAGAATCTTCTTGTTTCAACAAACAAAACTCAAATATTCTTGACAGAACATTCTTTTCACTTAAAGACAAACATTAGTAAGCCCTGAATCAGCATTACCCCAATCTGGTGAATGATTGAAAAAATCACTAGACTGCCAGAAATATTCAGTCACCATCTTCAGGTGGATGAGTTGGTTTATAATTCCTGGCTTATTAATGATGATTAGCTGTAGTTAGTAGATTTTTTCTTACACATTAGGGTGGGACAGTTTTCAAAATGACTTATCCTAGCAGACTATACACACCAGGGTGGGGCAGTTTTGAAAATGCTGTATCCTGGAAGGCTTATGCACATCAGGGTGGGACAGTTTTCAAAATGACTTATCCTAGCAGGCTATACACACCAGGGTGGGACAGTTTTGAAAATGCTGTATCCTGGCAGGCTTATGCACACCAGGGTGGGGCAGTTTTCAAAATGATGTATTCTGGCAGGTTATGCACACCAGGGTGGGACAGTTTTCAAAATGATGTATTCTGGCAGGGTGGGGCAGTTTTCAAAATGATGTATTCTGGCAGGGTGGGGCAGTTTTCAAAATGATGTATTCTGGCAGGCTATGCACACCCGGGTGGGGCAGTTTTCAAAATGATGTATTCTGGCAGGAAAAAAGCCCTTAAGTTCAGCAATTTCAGTAGTTTAGAGCAGGCACTTTAATATTGAACCTGGTACGTCATTCAGGACTTCATGTTTCCTTATTTTCAGTCAGTTCAAAACATTATTTTCTTCTTCACAACTTTATTCTTGTAATTATATTTTCCAAAAAGAAAGAGTTTAGATACTATGATGTTGCCATAATGGGCTATCCAGATTGATATCTGCAATTTGGTGGCTCGTGGGTTCAAGGCACAAGATTTACTGGACCCTTTCAATGCAGATAAATATAGATTTTGAAATGAAACTATGTTGACAGGAAGTGAAACAGCAATCGCTACTTCAGCTGCTGTTGCAGTGGCATCACAGCTTGTTGAAGTTTTGATCAAGTTCATTTGAATATATTTGCTATAGCGGCCCTAGGGATGGATTATTAGGAAGCTGGCTAAAAGGTAGCTAATTCTGTGACATGTTGCCTAACCCCTTTGACCCTGGGGTCAAGGTCTCAATTACAAATTTCTTCATATTGAATCATTATAAAGCTAGGATAATTAATTCCACAATAGATTTTGTTTATAAAGAGACTTTATTTGATAGATGACTTGAGTACAAAGTGTTAAAGTCTTGCCCACTTAAATTGACAATTTACTTACATTGACATCCGCCCAGGTCGATGAAATTACAAAGTCCCAGTCCCATGGTCTATCATTACTACCAAATTTGTCATGCTTATATCGACATCCGCCTAGGTCGATGAAATTACAAAGTCCCATGGTCTATCATTACTACCAAATTTGTCATGCTTATATTGACATCCACCTAGGTTGATGAAATTACAAAGTCCCAGTCCCATGGTCTATCATTACTACCAAATTTGTCATGCTTATATCGACATCCACCTAGGTTGATGCAATTACAAAATCCCAGTCCCATGGTCTATCATTATATCAACATTGAGATAAAAAAGTAACTGTACATATCAACAGAAACCCTTAGTCCCAACTTGAATAAATTCTTTGTTTTCTTTACATTTATTTTGACAAGCTGCCAGTTCAGACTTCAATGATCTACAATTATTTTGATGTTGCAGCCAGACTTTAATGCTGCTATTGCATTAACAAATGGGTACATGTTTGGACTTAAGAAGTTAGCAACTTTAGTAGTACAATATATGTACCCTTCATCAAAACAAGCCAGCTACAGTCTTTATAAAAACAAACCTTCATCATAGGAAATCGGTACTAGACTTGTATAGAATCTATACATATAGAATCTATACAATCTGATAAAGTGTTGCATTTCCCAAAGTTATCTGTGATTGGAACAAATTTTTTGTGTCGTGCAAGTTTCTTTTTCTGCAATATAATCTTTTTTACTATATTTGCATACTCTGTTCTAGAAGTTGTGAATGTTATATTTGTAGCCTGTTTCGCTTGGTAGCCTCATTAAGAAGTTGAAGCCTGTTTCCCTTGGTAGCCTCATTAAGAAGTTGAAGCCTGTTTCCCTTGGTAGCCTCATTAAGAAGTTGAAGGCTGTTTCCCTTGGTAGCCTCATTAAGAAGTTAAAGCCTGTTTCCCTTGGTAGCTTCATTAAGAAGTTGAAGCCTGTTTCCCTTGGTAGCCTCATTAAGAAGTTGAAGCCTGTTTCCCTTGGTAGCCTCATTAAGAAGTTAATGCTTTTTGTCTCAGGCACTGAGGCAGCCTAAGATCTTGTCCAGTTTAAGTACATGTAGTATGTAAATACTGTAAAAACTAAACAGCTATGTGATGCTGGTGACAATGCATATCATAGTTAATTGGTTATTGACATGTTGCTTGACAGTAGATTATAATGAGGCTGCCATTATTTTTAATTGATGTATTTATACACTATATATTTTTTAATGGGATGTGACTGGTACACACATTTTCTAACATGTGATTTATATTCAGATTCATGGTGTTTTCATGTGCAGGTTTTGTTCACTCATTATGGATTGCATAACACAAATGTAAATTGTCAATATACATGTGTAAATCAGGATTTACACCTGTATATTGACAATTTACATTTGTGTATGCACTGATGACCTCTTACAGATGAATATTGGGGCCCCGAGTGGTCTAAAGTGCTCACCGTTACGGATCATTGCCATTTTACCTCTGTCTGCATGGGTTCAAGTCTCAGGTTCGGCCAATGTGGGTATGTGAGAAAGCTTGCCAGTAGCTTTTCATGGGTTGGTGGTTCTTTCCAGGGTTTTCCCAGGTTCTTCCTCCACCATTGATACTAACCGCCTTGTATAGCCTATACTGTGCTGAAAATTGGCGTTAAACTCTACAACAACAACAACAACAACTGATGAATATTACTCACATGCAAAATTTAGATTTTTTTTTTTTCTTGATGACCCTCTCCCCCCCCCCTTTATCTTGACAGCCATATAAGTTGATAGGTTTACTTCAGGCTCAAGTATGTTGAAATAAACTGAAATAAATGGGTAATAATGTGCATGTTTTGAGAGGTCTCAGTATATTATGTTTGCCATGAGTATGGGAGGAGGGTAATAATTTTCAATTTCAAAATAGTATGTTTATTTTCAGACACTGAGCAGGCTGAAAAGGATGGAATTAAGGAGAAAACAACTAGCACACCTATTAATGGCCGTGGCATTTTCCAGTCTCCAAATGACCATGGCATTTTCCAGTCTCCAAATGAAAGTGGTAAGTCAGCAATCAGAGTGAAAAATATCACTCATTTTGTTATGGATAAGACAGAGAAGACAATTTTAGGTCACAGAAGAGCTCAAACAGAGAACGGTTTTGGCATCCGAAATAGAACTGAAACTCATAGAGTGTGGCCATCAAACTGCAATACAAAACAAAAGGAATACAAGGACACATGCAAGAAGACACCTGGCCAACATAGAGATACTGTCAAAACGGAAGAAGTTAAAGGTGATTTGTTGATGTATGAAGATGATATGGAGGAGCATAGAAAAAGAAAGGATGCCTTTAAACAGGGACTTCAGATAGTTCTTCAGAACTTTGCAAGGGGTAAATTAGACTATGATGCAAGTGTAAGAAGTATCAAGCAAGGAGGGACTTGGTCAAGGGAGACCAATAATGTGGATGATGATTACAGGGTGAAAGAAGAGTATGCAGCTGCAAAGATTAATCCTAATCCTTTAGTGTCTACAGCAATTGGACAAGACAGTGGTAAGTTCAGTATACTCAACCCAAGTTCACCCTTGTCTGTTACATTTAGAAATGATGAAAGCCTGTTTGAAACCAGTCACTCCATTTCTTACGCGAACATTTCTGTGAACAGTTCATCTAAAACACATAGTGGTGGCATTGATGGTGGAAATCATCACAATGTTTTCATCTCACCAGATCAAAATAAGACTGAAAAATTGCATGCTGATAATGTGGAAGCACATATGAGTAAAGAAGCATTAGAAAGAGAAAGAGTGTGCACTGAGGAAATATCCTTAACACATGTAACTGAATTGCCTGTTGGCCAGGCATACAACAGCTTTTGTCATGACATGCCTGTTAAATCCCAGACATGCCAATCTGACAGTTCGTTAGCAGGTGCAGCTGAAACCTATATCAGTAAATTTTATGCCTCTAAAGAGTATTTTGAACATCAGATTAGTGAATCAAAAGGTACAGCTCAGTCAGCTTATCAGAAATCAGAACAATATTTTGAACAACAGAGTAGTAAATCAAAAGGTACATCTCAGTCAGCTTATAAGAAATCAAAAGAATATTTTGAAAAGATGAACTTGGAGTCCAATCAAGGTAACATAGACAAGAAAGGTAAAGACAGCCATGACAGACTTCCATTAAAGAGGCAATCATCTGGTGGTTATGGTAAGCCTGTCATGGTCATTTCACCAAACCTGGGGAATGAAAGCCAGGATAAAAGCCCATCTTCCTTCAGCACATCCATGGGTCTACAGAGTTTAATTGAAGATCTTGAAAAACATTTGCCATTTACCACTCGGTCGTTTCAGAACTTATCAAGCCCAAGAGGAGAGGCAACAAAGAAACTTCAGGAATGTAATTATGCTGATAAAGATTACAAAGAACAAGGAAAGGGGGTAAGTAATTGCATGAAGCATTGGAGTTTTGAGTCTGACAAGCACAACTTGGATGTAAAACTTAACATGGAGACAAGAACAGGGGAGACTGCTTCCACCAAAAACAAGGGTGATGGATCTTTAGCACAGTCAAGTGCAAGATCAGAGAGTAATGGAGATAGTTGTGGATTTGAAAAAATTGAAAGAGAGAAGAGAGAAATTGTACCAAAGAGACTTCCAGATGTAGAAGATAAATTTTCTGATTTTGTACTTTATATGACTGACTCAAGTGTGCAAGCTGCAAAATGTGAACTGCAGGAGTCAGAAAGTGAATCAGAGGAGAGATTCTCTGGAAGAAGTGTTGTTGATAAACCACCTTGCCTTGGTAAAATACAACATAAAGCTGGTAAGAAGAGCCAGAATATTGGCATTCAAGCAACAGAGTTTGGTGCATACAGAGGGAAAGAGAGATCATCTAATGCAAAGTACCACTTTTTGAATTCTACAGGAATGGTGAAGATTTGCTCTCCAAAACTGAAGCTTCTATCAGAAAATCTGGCTTTTGAGAGCCATGCCATTATTGAAAATTCGGGCACTAGTGAAGACCCTTTGGAAAATGAACTGCAAACTGTTTCTTCCAACAGTAGACATCTTTGTAGAGATAATCAGGACACAGAACAGAAGAAGAAGAATTTGATAGAAGAATCTGACAGTAATTTGTGCACGGATGAAAGTGATGAGGTTGGCTCTAACTCAGACAAAATGGAAAAGAGCAATGCATCACAATGTAGTAGTGATGAGGGACAAGGGAAACAACAAACAGATGATAAGGCACCACAAATAGATGATACTAATTATGAAGAGTTACCCATTGGATGGGAGATAACCTGTAAGAAAGGGGTGATAACTGAAGATCACAACTTAGTCGACCTCCATAATTCTGCAGATAAAGCTACTGACTCAGTGGAAATCAGCTCATCGCCTAACACATATGGCTACTTTGTTGAGCAGCATGGGGAGAAGATTCTCGATGGGGATGGAACAATTCAGCAGGAAGCTGAAATGATGCACCATATGGAGGTAAGTACTTCTGTGGACCAGAATCAGATGACAAAAGAGATGTTACAGACCTCTGAATCAGAACGACAGTCAGAAGATGGCTGGGATGACAGCCAGGAGGCAGAGGAAATGGCCCAGTTAGACAAGTTCAATGAGATTTTAGATGAAGGACTCCAAAGCTTGGATCCAATTATGCAGTGGGTTCAGAACCAAGAGTTTGACTTGCATGTTCCAGAATTACAGATGATGTTGACCCCAAAAAGGAATCCTTATGATTATCAAGCCCATTTCAGGAACATGTCTCCCTCAGAAAGGGGGTTTCAACTCCCAGATATGATTCCCTTCCAGCAAAGTGGCATAGAACCAACATTTGTACCCAGCCCTGATATAGGAGGTGATAATAAAGCTGTGAACCCTGCTTTGGAGGGATGTAACAAAGCAGACACACTTCAGGATGAAACTATTTACTTCAGCGTGTGAGGTTTTAGAATGAAGACATACAGTATTGCCTTCTTTTAAATGTCATACTGTGATTAACATATCACAGTATGTATTAAATGGTGTCAGCTTGTCCTTATGAGGTTGATATTTCTAGACCCGTTGTACTCAAAAACTACCAACAACTACATGTTTTGTCATTTGTTTTTGCTAGATAATATATTTGTTAAATAAATGTTACAGATTATTTGAAGTCTCTTTAAATAGGTTAGTACATACTTAAGTTTAATTTTTCATATATTAAATTTATTTATAGCACATGAAATTATTTATTTGATCAATTTAAAATGTCAGGTCTCAGTTTGTTTGCGTGTTGAAAGTGTTTTAAAAATTTTCATTTCATTTTCTGCTGACAGTGAAGATATTTTAAAATTGAAATTACAACAACTTTAAAAGGTTCCAGAACAAAAATGCAGCTTCTAGGCAATAAGAAACTTAAAGATAATGTTTTAAATATACCAAATATTATTTAACATCATAGTAATTGCTGCTTGCTCAAATAAAATATAAATAAATTATTTTCAGAGTTGTTCATTCAGCAACAAACCCACTGATCTTTACAGCATTTATTCCATGATAATCCTGGGAGGGGGCAAGCCTTATGTATTTTTCTAAATCAAGTGGATGGCTTTGATCAGATGAAAATATCTTTAGGTGAATGTTTACCAGAATTTTCAAAAGTGGAAGTGTTATTAATTTCAAGCACTAGTTTATAATAGAATAAATACATGTACCATATATTCTTCCATCATCTAGTCAAGTTTAAACACAAAGTTTATCATGGAATAAATACAGTATAATCTTGTATCATGCTAGTCAAGTTTAGACACAAAGTTTATCATGGAATAAATACAGTATAATCTTGTATCATGCTAGTCAAGTTTAGACACAAAGTTTATCATGGAATAAATACAGTATAATCTTGTATCATGCTAGTCAAGTTTAGACACAAAGTTTATCATGGAATAAATACAGTATAATCTTGTATCAAGCTAGTCAAGTTTAGACACAAAGTTTATCATAGAATAAATACAGTATAATCTTGTATCATGCTAGTCAAGTTTAGACACAAAGTTTATCATAGAATAAATACAGTATAATCTTGTATCATGCTAGTCAAGTTTAGATACAAAGTTTATTGTGGAATAAATACGTATAATCTGTTATCATGCTAGTCAAGTTTAGACACAAAGTTTGTTGTGGAATAAATACAGTATAATCATGTATCATGCTAGTCAAGTTTAGACACAAAGTTTATCATGGAATAAATACAGTATAATCTTGTATCATGCTAGTCAAGTTTAGACACAAAGTTTATCATGGAATAAATGCATATAATCTTCCATCATGCTAGTCAAGTTTAGAGACAAAGTTTATCATGGAATAAATGCAGTATAATCTTGTATCATGCTAGTCAAGTTTAGACACAAAGTTTATCATGGAATAAATGCAGTATAATCTTGTATCATGCTAGTCAAGTTTAGACATAAAGTTTATCATGGAATAAATACAGTATAATCTTGTATCATGCTAGTCAAGTTTAGACACAAAGTTTATCATGGAATAAATACATATAATCTTCCATCATCTAGTCAAGTTTAGACACAAAGTTTATCATGGAATAAATATAGTATAATCTTTTATCATGCTAGTCAAGTTTAGACACAAAGTTTATCATGGAATAAATGCATATAATCTTCCATCATGCTAGTCAAGTTTAGACACAAAGTTTATCATGGAATAAATACAATATAATCTTGTATCATGCTTGTGAGGCTAAGACACATATTTTAAAAATAGCGAGTAATTTTGAGGGAATTATTAAAAATTCCTAATCATATTCCAATGAAAGAATTGATACGATTGCAAATTGTCCAGAACCAGTTGATAGTATGTTTTTGTTTATGTTTATTTATGTTAAATTATTAATTATTCATAGGGGCATATATGAATGGTTTTGTTCTCAGAAATTAATACTTCTGTATATACTTGTTTATATGATAAGTCCAACTGCAAACAGTACAGACCTCAGATCTGCCAGTGCATAATGCACCAGCATATCTGGGTCTGTGCACTTAGGAATAATCAATAGAACAAACAGTATAGACCCAGATCTGCAGGTCCATTATGTTACAGCAGATCAGGATTTTGTTTTGTTTACAGTTTGACTCAACTCATAAGTGAATATACAGTATATTAAATTTATTCCTGTTATCTTTTTTATCAATACAATCATCATGCAGTTAAGTTTATAATTTTATTGCTTCTTTTTCTAAATACTGTTATCCTTCCATGATTTTCCACTTTTTTAATGTCCATCTTCAAATTTAGCTTTTATCATTTATTGTATTGTTGATTCATTTCATTTTTATGTTGAAAAAGAGGATAAGAAAAATTTGCTGTCAGATAACATGTAATTTGGCAGAAAAACATAAATGGCACTTGTTTGTAATTTGAAAGATGTACAAATGTTGATAATTATTGACTGTTAGTTTTGTTTTTAAAGGTTAGAGTGTACACATGTTACGTTTTTAATAGTCAAAGTGTGCTTGATATTGCTTAATATATGAAAAAATATATTTGTCTTGTTACTCTGAGGAAACTTGCTGTATTACATGGTAAGTAAAATTTGTTACCTTAACAATGCCATGATTTTGGAAAAAGTTTTGTCACTGGAAAGGCATTGAAATTGTTGGAGGAAAAAAGAAATGAATTTGCATATTAACTCCTTGAATTTTTCTGAGGAAGTACAAAATACAAAATGTTAAAACTGAATAACACGTTTTAAATGTGTAAAAAAATTTAATGTATTTTTCAAAAATAAATAAGGTAGGCTCAAGTTTTGGTGGATCTGACAACACATGAATAGTGTTCCTTTACTGTAGTGGTAAACTATTTCTGCATTTCTTTTCTCAATTTTATACCTGTTTATGCAGTATGCAGTGATAAACAAAGTAACATAAGGAAGGAAGTTTAAATTACATATGAAAAATACTCCTTGAAACATTCTGAACTCCTTATAAACTTGAAAATCAGCTCGAGCTGTTCAAACCATGTATTAACTCTGTTAAGACAAGGATAGATGGCAGCACAAGATGGACAGCGATTAACCATAAATACAGTATTTCTGCCATGGTAAAGCCAGGAAGCACATGGGCAAATGTGTTACAAGAGGACAGGCTTTGGATTATCAATGGACAAGGGGTGGGAATCATTGCCATCATTTTGTACAATTGTATGAAGGTCTAATCATTGGACAAGGGGTGGGAATCATTGCCATCATTTTGTACAATTGTATGAAGGTCTAATCATTGGACAAGGGGTGGGAATCATTGCCATCATTTTGTACAATTGTATGAAGGTCTAATCATTGGACAAGCGGTGGGGATCATTGCCATCATTTTGTACAAATATATGATGGTCTAATCATTCGACAAGGGGTGGGGATCATTGCCATCATTTTGTACAATTGTATGATGGCCTAATCATTGGACAAGGGGTGGGAATCATTGCCATCATTTTGTACAACTGTATGATGATCTAATCATTGGACAAGAGGTGGGAATCATTGCCATCATTTTGTACAATTGTATGAAGGTCTAATCATTGGACAAGGGGTGGGGATCATTGCCATCATTTTGTACAATTGTATGATGGCCTAATCATTGGACAAGGGGTGGGAATCATTGCCATCATTTTGTACAACTGTATGATGGCCTAATCATTGGACAAGGGGTGGGAATCATTGCCATCATTTTGTACAATTGTATGATGGCCTAATCATTGGACAAGGGGTGGGAATCATTGCCATCATTTTGTACAACTGTATGAAGGTCTAATCATAGGACAAGAGGTGGGAATCATTGCCATAATTTTGTACAACTGTATGAAGGTCTAATCATTCGACAAGGGGTGGGAATCATTGCCATCATTTTGTACAATTGTATGAAGGTCTAATCATTGGACAAGCGGTGGGGATCATTGCCATCATTTTGTACAAATATATGATGGTCTAATCATTCGACAAGGGGTGGGAATCATTGCCATCATTTTGTACAATTGTATGATGGCCTAATCATTGGACAAGGGGTGGGAATCATTGCCATCATTTTGTACAACTGTATGATGATCTAATCATTGGACAAGAGGTGGGAATCATTGCCATCATTTTGTACAATTGTATGAAGGTCTAATCAGTGGACAAGGGGTGGGGATCATTGCCATCATTTTGTACAATTGTATGATGGCCTAATCATTGGACAAGGGGTGGGAATCATTGCCATCATTTTGTACAACTGTATGACGGCCTAATCATTGGACAAGGGGTGGGAATCATTGCCATCATTTTGTACAATTGTATGATGGCCTAATCATTGGACAAGGGGTGGGAATCATTGCCATCATTTTGTACAATTGTATGAAGGTCTAATCATTGGACAAGCGGTGGGGATCATTGCCATCATTTTGTACAAATATATGATGGTCTAATCATTCGACAAGGGGTGGGGATCATTGCCATCATTTTGTACAATTGTATGATGGCCTAATCATTGGACAAGGGGTGGGAATCATTGCCATCATTTTGTACAACTGTATGATGATCTAATCATTGGACAAGAGGTGGGAATCATTGCCATCATTTTGTACAATTGTATGAAGGTCTAATCATTGGACAAGGGGTGGGGATCATTGCCATCATTTTGTACAATTGTATGATGGCCTAATCATTGGACAAGAGGTGGGAATCATTGCCATCATTTTGTACAACTGTATGACGGCCTAATCATTGGACAAGGGGTGGGAATCATTGCCATCATTTTGTACAATTGTTTGATGGCCTAATCATTGGACAAGGGGTGGGAATCATTGCCATCATTTTGTACAACTGTATGAAGGTCTAATCATAGGACAAGAGGTGGGAATCATTGCCATAATTTTGTACAACTGTATGAAGGTCTAATCATTGGACAAGGGGTGGGAATCATTGCCATCATTTTGTACAACTGTATGATGGTCTAATCATTCGACAAGGGGTGGGAATCATTGCAATCATTTTGTACAGCTGTATGAAGGTCTAATCATTGGACAAGGGGTGGGAATCATTGCCATCATTTTGTACAACTGTATGGTGGTCTAATCATTGGACAAGGGGTGGGAATCATTGCCATCATTTTGTACAACTGTATGATGGTCTAATCATTGGACAAGGGGTGGGGATCATTGCCATCATTTTGTACAACTTCATGATGGGCTAATCACTGGACAAGGGGTGCGAATCATTGCCATCATTTTGTACAACTGTATGAAGGTCTAATCATTGGACAAGGGGTGCGAATCATTGCCATCATTTTGTACAACTGTATGATGGCCTAATCGTTGGACAAGGGGTGGGAATCATTGCCATCATTTTGTACAATTGTATGAAGGTCTAATCATTCGACAAGGGGTGGGAATCATTGCTGTCATTTTCTACAACTTCATGATGGGCTAATCACTGGACAAGGGGTGGGAATCATTGCCATCATTTTGTAAAACTGTATTTTGGTCTAATCATTGGACAAGGGGTGGGGATCATTGCCATCATTTTGTACAACTTCATGATGGGCTAATCACTGGACAAGGAGTGGGAATCATTGCTATCATTTTGTACAGCTGTATGAAGGTCTAATCATTGGAGAAGGGGTGGGGAATCATTGCCACCATTTTGTACAATTGTATGATGGCCTAATCATTGGACAAGGGGTGGAAATCGTTGCCATCATTTTGTACAACTGTATGATGGCCTAATCATTGGACAGGGGGTGGGAATCATTGCCATCATTTTGTACAACTGTATGAAGGTCTAATCATTGGACAAGGGGTGGGGAATCATTGCCACCATTTTGTACAATTGTATGATGGCCTAATCATTGGACAAGGGGTGGAAATCATTGCCATCATTTTGTACAACTGTATGATGGTCTAATCATTGGACAAGGGGTGGGAATCATTGCCATCATTTTGTACAACTGTATGATGGTCTAATCATTGGACATGGGGTGGGAATCATTGCCATCATTTTGTACAACTGTGTGATGGTCTAATCACTTGACAAGGGGTGAGAATCATTGCCATCATTTTGTACAATTGTATGATGGCCTGATCATTGGACAAGGGGTGGGAATCATTGCCATCATTTTGTACAACTGTATGGTGGTCTAATCATTGGAGAAACACAATCAGTACCTATTTCTAAAATTACAATAAATTCAACAGTAACTGATTTCACTTTTATAAAGTTACAAAACGTTTTTATTTTACTACATTTTACTGAACACTTGAGTTTCACCAGTAACAACAATTAAACACATAGATATACATTGATATTATATCATAAAAAATATGGAGCTAAATATTAAACACATTCTTTAAATATATATCAAGTGACATCTACTTGAATATTAAACATGTCCTTTACTTATACATTGATATTATGTCAAGTGGTATGTAATTGAACCACTGAACATTGAACATATTCTTTACATATATCATGTAACATCTAATTAAATATTAAATACATCCTTTAGATATAAAGTTGTTGAGGCCCAGCCGAATCTCTAATTCAGTGCTTTTCAAATTCCTTTTCATTCATACAATGAAATTATGGTATGCCATTGGAGATTTTAATCTATACAGTTTGCATTGTCAGGAGTGTTAAGTTTGTACCCAGGATTACTTTTTAGTAGTGGTAATCAAGTACTTTGGGAAGTACTCAGCCCAAAGTCTGTTTATGAGTTAGTATTTGTGTTGAGCCCACCTCAGTGAAAGCTTTCGATAGTAATCATTTAGTTGTCCATGTTTGTATCCATACATCCTTCCACACCCAAAATTAAATATTGTTAGTGTCCATACATACATCCACACCTTAAATTAAATCTTGTTTGTGACCATACATCCATCCACACCCTTGGTTAAACTAAATATTGTTAGTGTCCATACATCCATCCACACCTTAAATTAAATCTTGTTTGTGACCATACATCCAACCACACCTTTGGTTTAACTAAATACTGTTAAGGTCCATGCATATATCCACTCCCTTGATTAAACTAAATATTGTTAAGGTACATGCATATATCCACACCTTAAATTAAATCTTGTTTGTGACCCTACATCCGTCCACACCTTAAATTAAATCTTGTTTGTGACCACACATCAATCCACACCCTTGATTAAACTAAATCTTGTTACGGTCCATGCATATATCCACTCCCTTGATTAAACTAAATATTGTTAAGGTCCATGCATATATCTACTCCCTTGATTAAACTAAATCTTGTTAAGGTCCATGCCTATATCAACTCCCTTGATTAAACTAAATATTGTTAAGGTCCATGCATATATCCACTCCCTTGATTAAACTAAATATTGTTAAGGTCCATGCATATATCAACTCCCTTGATTAAACTAAATATTGTTAAGGTCCATGCATATATCCACTCCCTAGTTTAAGCATCTTTGCTAGCCGAGGTTCCAATAACCCTGTCTACACCTTGGCAGATTGAACAGCTATATTGGTGCTTTGTCCTAGCGACGTCTGTTGGATTTCACGTTTTACCACCCTTAGTATATAATGAATGAAAGGAAGTCTCATGTTGGTAATAGTTGAAGATTGTGGAGATCAGATGTTTCTCAATTTAACTATATGCTAACACTTGATTTGATATTAAACAAATAGTGGTTTGATGAAAGTGTAACTTTGAAAAATACGATTAATAATTTGACATTTCAGTTACATGCAGTATGTTCAATGAATAGCATTTTTAAATTCCTGTTTACAATAACTGTTGAAGTCAGCTAAATTTTCAGGTATGTGAGGTTTTAGACAAAATCAAGAAGAGTTTGCAAGATGACCATGAGAAAAAAAATGTATTTTCAAATTTGAATAAGCTCTAAAATGTACAAATGTTGAATATTTTCTATTTGTTTGCTAATTGTTTGAGTGCAGATTATTTATATAACTATATTCTATGTTTTTGCTGAAAATGATAAGGGAAATAATTATGATGTAATTTCTGTTATCTATACTTCTTGGAGTTTATAGGTCCCCTCCTTGACTGAAACCAGTGACTAGTGTATTTTTAAAAATCTGTTCTTACGCTTATGGATAATTGTTACCATTCTATGCCAGTGTATATTGTATTCCACAGTGAGACTTAGAATTTTTGTGAGAGTTTTCTCACCTTTTAACTTAAGTCACTAATTAACTGTTGTGTATAATTTGTGTTCAGAAGTTGACTTTTGGTTTTTATACCCTGTTTTTAAAAATTGGATATGGTAGATTTGTTACTGTTTCCGTCCATATACAAAAATACATATATCTATCACATTTCATGATTGACCCCAGGGTCCCTGCGACAGGGGGTTAGTTTGGTCATTTGGTTTAAAATATAAGTCATCATCAAGATATGTTGTCATACGTGTCTAATCATTTGACTCTAAAAGTGCCTTAGCATAGTCAGGAGTAAAAGAAAAATATTCTTTAAAAATGTGATGATACTCAAACCATATTTTCAAGGGTATTATATTGAATGTTTCTTTTTAGATCATATTAACTCAGTTATTTCTTACTGTTCATAATTCAGCTTTAAAACTTCTTAATGGAATGCAGGTAGGCAGCAAGCTGTCCACATGTCATTGCAGCACCAGTCTCCTGTTACAACCCACCCCTTTCTCGGGGCCATCTGGGCAGAATTACCATCAAATAAAAAGTACATATACATCTCTGCTTAATTCCGTTTACGAAGCTTTTCATTTTTCCATTTGAGATGGTTCCTAATTGAAATAACATATACTGTATCTGCTTACTTTTAACTGGAGTTCAACTGCAAACAGCACAGACCCAGATCTAGCCATCGCATAATGCACTGACAGATCTGGGTCTATATAGTTTCTTATGAGTAATCAATAGAACAAACAGCACAGACCCAGATCTAGCCATCACATAATGCACTGACAGATCTGGGTCTATATAGTTTCTTATGAGTAATCAATAGAACAAACAGCACAGACCCAGATCTAGCCATTGTATAATGCACTGACAGATCTGGGTCTGTATAGTTTCTGATGAGTAATTAATAGAACAAACAGCACAGACCCAGATCTGTTGCCAACTAACTTGATGGCAGATCAGGATCTATGGTGTTTGCTGTTGGACTCGACTTGTTTATGCAGTATGTACAGCCCCTTTATCTCCTCCAAGGGGCCAAGAATAGTGTAAAAGAATCAAACACAGGAAATCACTGATGTCATCATGAGTATCCCATCAAAACATTTTGGCATGGAATGAATTTTAATAATTATATTTAACACAAGGTTAAAGGCAGAGGGTTTGACATATTTTAAGGAATTTTTTAACAGTTCTGTATTTAGATGGTTTTAAGAGTGATATATTTAGGTATTTATTTTTCATTGGATTTGGGGTTACAACATTGAGGTATGAATTCCGGGTTTTGGCCCCTATGTAACTGTTCAGGAAAAGGCTTTGGGTCATTGGTGGAGGAGTAAATATTGGAATATGCAATGATGTGCTGTCAGAGTTATGCTAGCTCAAATTGCTTTCAGTCAGGTAATGAATATTCCAAAAACCAGATATCTGTGAAGGAAAATCATTGACTTTCCTCTAGTTAAATACATGTAGATTCTTTTGATATTTGGCTGTGTTGTTAAATACATGCAGATTCTCTTGATATTTGGCAGTGTTGTCAAATACGTGCAGATTCTCTTGATATTTGGCAGTGTTGTTATTACATGTAGATTCTCTTGATATTTGGCTGTGTTGTTAAATACATGTAGATTCTCTTGATATTTGGCTGTGTTGTTAAATACATGCAGATTCTCTTGATATTTGGCAGTGTTGTTAATACATGTAGATTCTCTTGATATTTCATTGTCTTGTTACCAGCAATTGAAGACTGCCATCATTCAATAATGATGATTCTTTGACTTAATGCATGAACTCTAATCTCGGCTCGACCAGCTTGGGTATGTGACAAAGGTTGCCAGTAGCTTCCTGCGAGTCGGTGGTTCTTCCCAGGTTCTTCCTCCACTAGATATACTGGCCACTGTGTATAGCTTATCATGTGCTGAAAAATGGCATTACACCCCACAAAACTAAACCTTGATGAACAAATTGGAACAGTTGTGGAATATGATATTTTGTGTAAACAACTAGTCTCATCGTTTTTATTGTTGAGATATTTGACAAACTTTTATACATAAAATTGCATATTTTATACCATCTCATCTGACAGAGGTTCTATCATGCACCATCTTCAGAATTCAGGGGACATAGACAATATTAGTCACAAATACTTTTTCAGGTTGGTAATGTGGGTTATTTTGTACTGTTTTGATCTATTAGAGATTTTATTATTTAATATTTACAGAGATTTATCATTTTCTGTTGACATTTTATCATGTTGAAATTCAGCTATAATAATATTTTTATTGTTAAGATGCTTTGCCGCAAAACTTGTCCACCTTAGGGAATTTTGTGGTTATTGTACATCACAAAATATCGTGTTGTACAAAATACAGAGAAGTAATTCGAGGGTAAGAATTTTAATAAACTGCGTACATTATGAAGATAATTAAAGCACAAGTTAACCAAGTTTATGCAGGTTTTTTTTTCTCTTAAATATGGACTCAGTGCTTGACACAACAAATTGATACTGAATGGTGGACTTCATGTTAATAAAATGATGTATGATACATGTAATATATTCATTGTTGTTACTTGTTGAAGTGTACATATGTTCTGTTGTTTCCTGTTCGAATTTTTTTATTATGAAAAATAAAACTGTTTGCACCATTTTGTGTTCAGTATGTGTGGTTCATTTCAGAGATAATACAAACATGGTAATTTTAAAAATACAGTTGAACCTGTCTATAAAATTCCCTTTTTGGATTGGCAGAAGCCAACCTGTCTATAAAATTCCCTTTTTGGATTGGCAGAAGCCAACCTGTCTGTAAAATTCCCTTTTTGAATTGGCAGAAGCCAAGCTTTTTCTACATGTTAATAGTCGCTTAAGGTTAAATTGTACTTTATGAACTTGACGTTTTATACAAGTTGATTATATAGAGGTGGCTGCTATAACAGGTTTGGCTATAAAAAGTAGCACCTCTCTTTAAAGAATTTTGGAGACGTATAAATAGTTAACTGTCCATTATAAAAGGAATGTTTTATACACGTGTGCCACGTGCCTTCGCAAAGATATGTTTGCATTATCCAAAGAGGGAAGCGGGTGCAGCACACTAGTGTTTTGAAGAGAAATGTGCTGCCCACTATCCTCCAAAAAGGTATCTTGTATGTTCTGCAACCCCACCCACCCCACCCCTCGAAATTTGTCATTTTACAATTTGAACAAAGATGGAAGAACAAGATACACTGCCTGTTAATGAGTCAGCTCCTTAGTAGGCAGAAGTAATTGAAAATCTAGATTACAATTAAGTATTTATTCTTACAAAAATTCATCCATGTCCATATTTTAATCGGGTCTATTGACCTACTTAGGTACTACATTTGAGATAATGACTTATGTACTTGAACCTGAAGGAAATCATATCTATTGACATGCATCTGTCGTACGTACATAATGGACCCGAAGGGGCAGTACATACCCAAATACTTGTTTATACGTGTGCAAATTTACATTTATCAATGGAGCCCTGGATAGCTGAGTGGTCTTAGAGATTATTGACATGTCACCTGTCTGCACGTGTTCGAGTCAGGACCACGATGTATATATTTTGTCATGTGATAAGATTGCACACGTGTCCGTTTGCATGATGTGCAATTGATACCACTTTGTGTGGTAATGAAAATTGTGCCCCTCAGACTTCCATTATTCAGTAATATCGCTACTCCTTCCAAATTGATGGTCCATCGACACGTGGTTTATTTGTTTATTTATTTGTAGGTGGTCTAAAATGAAGATGTATAGGTCTTAATAAAATACCAAACTAATTAGTATTCCTTCTGAATTATTGGTCATATTGACTAGAAGTTTCCACTGAAAGGATTAATACCTAGATAGCCTGAAATAAAATATTGACGATCTGGCATAAAAAATGGCCATCTTGGAATCTTATCGTCACTACCTCTCCTGGAGATGTTATCATCCCGACATTCAGTTTTCATCTAAAATCTTCTGATGACCTGGAGATGGTCTACAAGAAATATGTTCCTGATCTAACATCAAACATGGCTCCATGATGGCCTTCTTAAATATCTCATCATTGCTACTACGTGGATGGTCAGATCAATGATGTTTTCACTTGAAGATTTCATATGAGATGTAAATGGTCCGAAATTAAAATGGTGCTAATCTGACTTCCAACATGGCCACAATGACTGCCATCTTCAAAATCTTGTACTCTTTATTTCTCTGAAAATGATGGTCATTGACTGAAAAATGGTTCAGGTATGAACTCCCAATATATTTTCTGGAAAGGTTAAGATGAAAATTGTATTATTACTGGCTTCTTTATGGATAGCCATATCAACACGGGTTTCAACCAAACACTTAAAATATATAACTGGCCTTTTTTGAAATGATGCTGATTTAACCTCCATAAAGAGTGATTCGATGGCCATACTAAAAAAACACATCAACAGTTCACTACAACAATATGACTGAAATGTATATGGTTCTGGGTGATAATAGTGTTGAGATCACCACCACCATGGCAACCATTTTGGCCAGCTCTAAAATCCTGTTATGACTACTGCTTTTTAAAGATGTATATATTAACTAAAACGCCCATTGAAATATGTAGATATCGTTGATCTGGAATGAAAATGGTGCACCATTCTATCCTAATGGGAACAAGTTTGAAAACCAGACGTGCTTGACTTTGTGAAATCAATGGGCACTGCTTGCATGTATGTACTTCATTTATTGACTTCACTGAGCTTATAAACGGTGTACATTTACAAATAAATATTGAACAGACTTTGTATTTTGCTATTTTTAGTAAAGAAGTTGAAAGCACTCTGACATTGATTTTAAAGTCAGACCTTGAGTATTTTTTTAAATATTTTTTTTAATCTATGATGGCTTCTGAGCGTGATAACAAACACAAGCACAGAAGGAATGGATTTATTTAGCTATAAAAGCAGGAATACCTTCATTTATGTCAGTTTAATAACTTTTGGGTTTTTGTTTGTTTTTCTAATGGATTTAATGAAACTGAGCATGTAGGTATATCTTGCCATTATCTGAGAATAGTTCAGTGCTATTCTATTCACGATATTGGGTTTAAGGTCAAAGGTTATGGTACAGTTTGTTGTACTGCACTTACGTGAACATGTTAATTAAAACACAAGAAAATATTTTTGTTCTAAACTCTGGGTCTGTTGTAGCTCTTTTAGAATACGAGAGATGATTTCAATACGAGTCTCAAAAGAGATAAAAGGAGGGAAGAAAGAAACAAAGGGAAGGCAGAAAAGGACTTACTATGAATTTCCTGCAGATTCTTTTCAGCCAGGAGAGCATCAGTCCTTTCGAGGGACTCTTGTTTACTCTGATATGCATTAAAATATTACCATGTCATGTAGGGGTATGAGAAGATTTCTGGCACATTTGTAAAATTAAATTTGCAGTACAACCTGTCTTGAAAGACCACTGCTATGAGACCACCTGTCTTGAAAGACCACTGATATGAGACCATCTGTCTTGAAAGACCACTAATTTGAGAACACATGTCTTGAGAGACCAGATTCCCGGTGCATGAATTTATTGATCATATAGTTTTATGACCACTTATGAGAGACCACCTGTCTTCAGAGACCGTTATTTTTTAAATTTTTTATTATTATTATTTATGTTGCAGAAGGCGTGTTCTTTCAGAGGTACGAAATATTTCTCCCCGCTTGTAAATTTAAACATTGTATAACACTGAATAATCTCAAATCATGCACAATAAATGATAACACTGATGTATTCTATGCTAGTCTGTCAGGGTTACATGACTATTGAATTTCTCGAGCATATTTTTTTCACGTATGTTTTATAAATTGCTGGCACAGCGATAAAAATTTTGAATGACTTGATATTATTTGACAAAAATTATTAAAATTTGCTGTCTGATTGATAGAACTATTCAATGAGTATTGGTTATTAGTCTATAACGAGTTTAAACATGGCTGGCAATTACAAAGCTATTGAATAGCTCACTGATATTATTTCACAAAATTTAACAGAAGATCTGGCACACTTATATGAATTTAAATTTCACGTAGTGTTATCTTTGTACTGCACGATAAATGAAAATGATCACGTTGATAAAGTATGTATGTACTCTAGGCAGTACAAACACACTAATACATAATGCCTAATAGAAAGCCCCCCCCCCCCCCCCCAATATCATGACACGTGGACGTGTGTCGGGTCATGATAATTGCAAAGTAAATCAGTAAATGACACAATACAAGAATTCGTTGCTGTAGGATCTAGCACACGAGGCATTAATAACACATACATCGGCACAATAGCAAGTACTTATTGCAGAGATAGAAAGTTTTAGAGGCAAGGATAACGGTTATTTTTATTATGAGACTGAACAAATGAAGTTCGTCCAGGCTTCACACGTTAATGAAACACAACGTATATAACACGGACAAATTAATCCCAGCTGTGTCTTGTACACGATATCAGAGACAACCTTATTGTAGATCTAGTTTTTTATTATAGTGTGACAATTACAGTGTTTCGTGTTAGTAAGATAGATGGTGGAAACGTAGATATATATTTCAAAACAAGAAGTTAGGTTATGGAGAGCACATTTTTCCGTATAAACTGAGAACCACCTGAGTGTGTAAAAGCCACATACAACATACATACAGTATATACTCTACGAGAACAAACAGCTCGTAACTTAAAAGAAACACGACGCGATATGAAGTTTGCCTGAAACATGGAAGAAAAAAAGGAGACGTAAATAAAATAAAATTCATTGTATGGCTAACATACAAAAGTGTGACTATCTCTTGTATAAGAAAACAGCGGAATGGAACGTTCTAGCCTAGAGCCTAAGAAAGGACTACAAATAAAACTCTGTCCTCTCCCAGACGATGGTAAAGGGTGAAGTTTCAATACAGTAACAATACTAGTTGTTGTTATTTTCTGTTATAGGGAAATATATCTCCTAAATCTATCCCATGGTGTAATTTTTCTTGCAACCGCATCCAGTTCAACCTACATGGCAGATGTCGGAATATGTCAGCACATGGGGAAGGTAGAAATGTGTCGCTTCAATGCCTTAAAAAAGAATATATATTCCAAGAAAGCGGAAACATGTAAGCCCCTTATATACGGATCTTAGTGAACTAATTTTAAATATACGGATTCTTACAATACTAACATCAAAGGCCTTTATATACGGATTCTTACAGCACTAATACACAAGGCCCTTAAATACGGATTTTTACAATACTAAATTTAAAGGCCCTTATATACGAATTATTGCTGTACTAAGTGTAAAAGTACTTATATACGGACTTGGCTAATTGCCCGTCCTAGAACGGGAATTAAAACAAATTTTAGAAAATTGGGACAAACGATTTTGAAAGTTTTAAAGGCCCTCGTACACGGAATCTTGCCATACTCATTTTAAAGGCTCTTATATATGGATTCTTACCATGCTCATTTTAAAGGCCCTTATGTACGCATTCTTATTTATTCTTATATAGGGGCCCCGAGTAGCCGATTGGTCTAAAGCGCTCTCCGTCACGGATCACTGCCATCTCACATCTGTCTGATTGGGTTCGAGTATCGGGCTCGGCCAATGTGGATATGTGAGAAATCTTGCCGGTAGCTTCTCGTGGGTCGGTGGTTCTTTCAGGGGTTTTCCCGGGTTCTTCCTCCACCATTAATACTGGCCGCCATGTATAGCCTCTCTTGTGCTGAAAGATGGCGTTAAACCCTATAACAATAACAACAACCATACTCATTTTAAAGGCCCTTATGTACGGATTCTTACTATACTCATTTTAAAGGCTCTTATACACGGATTCTTACCATACTGACTTTAGAGGCCCTTATACACGGATTCTTACCATACTCATTTTAAAGGCCCTTATATACGGATTCTTACCATACTCATTTTAAAGGCTCTTATATACGGATTCTTACCATACTCATTTTAAAGGCCCTTATGTACGGGTCTTACCATACTCATTTTAAAGACTCTTATAAACGGATTCTCACCATACTCATTTTAAAGGCCCTTATATACGAATTCTTACCATACTCATTTTAAAGGTCCTCATACACGGATTCTTACCATACTCATTTTAAAGGTCCTCATACACGGATTCTTACCATACTCATTTTAAAGGTCCTCATACACGGATTCTTACCATACTCATTTTAAAGGTCCTCATACACGGATTCTTACCATACTCATTTTAAAGACTTATAAACGGATTCTTACCATACTCATTTTAAAGACTTATAAACGGATTCTTACCATACTCATTTTAAAGACTTATAAACGGATTCTTACCATACTCATTTTAAAGGCCCTTATAAACGGATTCTTACCATACTCAGTTTAAAGGCCCTTAATTGCAGATGCCTACTATACAGTTACGTCTTAGTAAGCACATTATTTTCTTAGAAGACATTCCTAACTGTCCTGTTGACTAACGGTGTCCTTGTCAGATAATTTATTGATCAGTCATAGAAACATTTACGAGTCCTGATGCAAGAAGACTTCCTATTAAATGTATCAAACACCAGTCATATCAATCATACCAAACATGTGACAAAATCTAGTTTTGCTCCACTTTGTGACAAAGGGATGATTATTTTCAACATTATCGAAATCCTGTTGAATCCGTCATCTGTAAATGCTGCCGAAGTCAAGAACTGGTCTGTATATATTCTAACTGCATTTACCTTCACGATGCATGTCTACACCTTTCTGTTTGTCTTTGTCAATGTGGATTACTACTACTATCTCACAATACAATTAAACTTTGCTACCTGCCTCAAACTTTAAATAAATGTCGTGGAGCCTGCCCACATGGATCATTCGCTATTTCATCGTATCTGGTAATATTAAAGAAATAAAATTACTTACCTCTGCATAACCAAGTAGTTTTCCTTGCATATAGGTTCTGCTGGGGGACTTCAATTCCGCCTACTTCTCAAACGCCATAGATATGAAATCAGACCCACGTACAAAATGAATCTGCAAAACGCCCTTGTATAGACCTCAGACAATGCAGTACAATAGCAACCTTGCAATCAATGTGATGTTAATTTCAACAGCACTAACCTGTATATGTATCCTAAATATCATAAGTTGTATCACATCTATGTTCTGCACCCGATTCATCTGCCCCATGGGTCCAATGAATAATAAAAGAAATATTAGTAATAACGTCAATTTATATTACACACGTATCAGGTATGTCAGTACATGATTCTTATCCATGTACATATCAACGGCATTTCTAAAATGAACATTAAGAACATTTGTCCAAATAGCGGAGTGTTAATCTATGCTTGCCTATCAAAGTGGTTCCTTTTACACCTCGTCTTTCCAAGCATTTGCTTCTACAATTATTCAAGCTTCTCATTTTGGTAATGAAGAACGTATGCCGAAGCTGCATAGGCTATGGAGGGAGGTATTGTCCGCTGATGCATGGGATTGGAGGGGCTATAGGCCGCAGCTGTATGGGTAGTAATGGCTTCAGGTAACGTTACCTGCGGCCTATGCTTGATGTTAAGTCAGAGGAAATATTGCTTTATTGTATCTGCATATGACGGAAAGAAAGTGACCTAAAAGCAAATCCTTGTAATCACAGGTGTATTTGTGCGTGTGTGTGTATGTGCGCGCGCACGAAACATAACCAAGGTTTATCATTTATAGATATGACGACTTTACCCTCGCTGCAGTGAGTATCTCCAACGTGTTTTCTCTGTTTTTCGCTTTCGTTATTTACAAACGCAATTGCCACGTTCAGATGAAATCCGGATGGCTTTGAGCTTTCATGATTGTCGCCTTTCTGTTGCTTGATAAGTACCTTCATCAAATCAAAATGAAACACTGACAATTTGCCAGAGCCCGCGGTTTTTAAATACTTGTTACCTTATGATCGCTTTCTGCCACATTTTGCACGTGAAGGTAAATCGTCTCGATGGATGGATAACATTCTCGCAAGTAAGCCGTATCGGAAATAAGCCGCCTAATGCATTTAATATTCACTAATATACATATAAGTTAATGTGTTTAGTTGAGATACTTAATTCGTCATAGAAAAGATTAGGTGAAAATCTAATGCTAAAATCATGTATCAATCTCTCTCTCTCTCTCTCTCTCTCTCTCTCTCTCTCTCTCTCTCTCTCTCTCTCTTGTACTGAACATTAGTAATTTTATATTGCAAAGAAACCATCTTCCCATCGTCCACCGATGTATTTTCTCGAAATTAGGCCTATCTCGAACTTTAAAATGTTTTTAAAAATGAACAGTAACTACTAATGAATAATGCAAGCCGCGATTTATTTGCCAGATTGTAGTGCTTGTAAATATGTTTTACTATACTAATTAAGGTTTTCTTTAATTTGTTTACATTCTTGATGAAACCCACTGCAATAGTTATAAATTCGGATGCACTAAAATTACGTTACACGTCTAAGGTACTAATTTGGACACAACTATCATCAACATATGTTATGTTGCATTTGCTGGAACTAGTTGAATTCAATAAAAATTACTGGAAAGTTTAGATCAAGTGACCTTTCTGGAACCGCACCAATCACCTGATTTATGTGTTATATTACGCTACAACCAACATGCTTTCAATAAACATCTTATGTTTATTTATCTGTTGAGTGCAGATAATGTTTTCCATTCATTTGCAAATCTACAGGGAAAGTCAGAAAAAATATAAATGTTATTGTAAGGGACTACAAGACGGACGAAATAACAACTGGCTGGCCCACTCATTGTAGTGCTACTTACATCATAGCGACTTTTTTTGATTTTTTTTATACTTTTTTATAAAAAAAAAACTTTTACATATTAAGTTATACTGCCTGGTAAAATTATAATAAAAAGCGCTGTATATATATAGTTCCAGCGTTCCGTCAACTGTTCTTCCAATGCTACATCTGCAAAATTACATCTTGTGGCATAATATATTTCAGAATTAAAAGCAAAAGAACTGTTTATAAATAGGTCCTAAGTTCACCGTGCAGCGTACAATATGTAATAAAACATTTACTTGCATTAAATATATTTTTCATCGTCTGTACATAATGATTTCATACTATCTTGCGGTTTCAGTGAGGCCTTCTTTTCTATGATCATTTTAATGTCATAATAAATCTGTTTTAAGTAATAAATTGGATGCCTGTCATTCAGATATCGAGCAAGCGGTTCCCATGACCGAAATATCAGCCCCTCCCCCGTCATGATATTGTTTTTTCAGTTTAGGGCTGATATCACCTTCTCTTAAAACCTGCTAAAATCCGAAGCCAATTTTGAGTGCACACATCGGTGTACATTTTATACGCTTATCGGTACCTCTCGCGGCTACCATCGGCTGATGGGTTCTTTTGGTGGCATGTACATTATATTTCCGGAGCAAATCCTATCTATGGTGACTTGTAAATCCACATGGAATAGCACTACCATCTGTCCTGGGGCCATTTTGAATTTCGCGCTGGATATGGTAGTTACCAACTACCGGTATGTGTCTAAGGTGTAATGCAGGTTTGTTCCGGAATGATTTGCAGGCAGCAAAATTACACATTTTTTAATGAACAATTGACATCAGGCCAACATATCGTCCATCAATATCAACATAGATTTGGTTTGTTGATTTATCGGACTAGCGGTTCCCTAGATAGAGACACGTTATGTTGTTTTGTGCGTTTAACGCCGTTTTTCAGCACACGATAGTTTACAAATGGAATCGGGTCACAATTAATACTTCCAGTTCAGTAGCCACGAATGTAGTTCTAGTCTATTTTTAGAACATTTTTTCCTCTCTCATTTTGGTGGTGAAAGAAGAGTTTTATTTGTGCATTTTTGGTAGGGATTTATAGGTAACTATTTATTCTTGATAATATGAGCTCAGCGTGTTGTTGTCTGTGTGCATTTCGGCGACAGTGCACAGTGAGTAATAAGGCCTTGGTGATGATCCGGAAGTGATATCTGTGTTCTGTTTACATGCTGCTATGTTGACAGTCCAGCATCTCAAAAAAAGCAGGTCAACCATTGACAAGAACATCACCGTGAAGTCATCTTTGAAGGTATTTTAGATTAACATATGATTTGCACTGATTGTTACAGAGTGGAAGGGTCAGTAATGAGAAACAAATGTAGAGAACATATAGTAAAATTAATTGTGTTCTATGTCCACATGGCAGCCAATATAATTGATACAGGAAGAAAACAGGAAAACCCCAGTACGAACCACCGATCCACGGGAAGCTTCCAGCAGCTTTCTCACATACTTATATTGGTTTATCCCACGCGGACAGAGGTGAGAAGGCAACGATCAGTAAAGGCGTACGCTTTAGACCACTCGGTCACCTCGGGACACTAGAGACCAGTGATGTGTTTTCTTGTACCAATACATAATTTCAAAATTAGGGCTAGAATCCTATTCTGCTGAGTGAAACCATTCGTTTACTGGGATCTTAGTCTCCCTCCAGGTTCACAAAGTTGTCCAAAGACAGAGACGTCTCAACATAGTACAAATTTCTCAGACTTAATATCAGACAAGTTGCCGGCAAATATTTAAATGTCGTTTGCCGTACACCCTGTAAGCCTTAATGAGTTTGCTCACACTCGAAGTTAAATGAAACAAGGGACCAAACGTGAGTAAATCACGTCTTCACAACTGGATTCAAACAGTCACATCTAATTAGTAAGATATCAACGACAACGTAATATTATAATTATTGATCGTATATAAAACAAAGGATTGTGACGCATGGTATGGAAGCCTTGCAATGACGATTCCTTTCTCGCTTCTTGCGTCTGTTAAAACAACTGGTTCCGTCTCCAATTCAACATGAAATTCAGATAACTCTTTAATTTAATGACTTCTGGTTAACTATATTGTCAAATTCTATGGAACGTTTAAAGTACATTGTTTACCTCAATCACCTTTATTATCAATTTTGATCATTAAAACCATCAGCATTTGTGCTACATAACAATCAGAATGTCGCAAAAATATCCGTCTACATGGAATGTAATTTCCTTCTGCTAGTCGTCATAATTGTTTCATATGTTTGCTCCATTATTCTGACATTTCTTATCATAGAATAGAATTTCAAAAGCTTGCATCGACCATATGTCTGTCTGTCTGCTGTCTGTCTGCCTGTATGTATGTATGTATGTACAACGCTGTCGGGCATTTCTGCGCACTTCAAGGTTTCCGTCTCTAATACTGAAGCAAAACGCATACCGAACTCGTCCGATTGACGAAAATAAAATACAGCAATGTTTACCATTTGAAAAGAAGCAATTGTTACCAGAATATTTTGTTCAAAATAATATTAATTTTGGAGACAGGGGATACCACCCCCGTGTTTTCCTGACTCGAGATGTTTTCCTATTCTGCGCATAGTGTTGAAAAGATGTAATATTTATTAATGGGACAATAGAAACGAAATGCATTACTTTGGACTGTTTCTGTCAAATTTCATTCGAGTAATTAGGTCAGGTTTATAGCTAGTTTTACAAAATTCATCGCAATAATGCCAATAAATGGCAAGATGTATTAAACAAACAAAACCGATCTTGTAAAAAAATAAGTAAAGTTCAACATCTTATAAAAGAAAAATACTCTACTATGTGGAAGAGAAACAACAGTGAATAGGATGTAATGTGTTTACAACGTCTTGCTGATGGGGAAAAATTACTAAAGAAGTTAGAAACAGACTATACGCCGGTGAATTTCTTGAGAATTTATATTGTAGCGGCAAATTGACACGTAGCAGACGATTTTGTATGTGTGGGACAACTTCTTGCAAAAATGGAAACTTGGATTAAAAGGCAGTATTGTTTTAAGGTATACATTTACATCGTTTATATAATGTATTTATTTGTATGATTCTGAAAGATACATAGTAAATCGGATTTTCTGGGTTAACGGTTCAAGAAGGTCATGGAGTGGGTCTTCCTGTGGACTTTTAGAAATCACGTTTTTCGAGTCGAAATGCCGGATATTTTTGTACACTTTATGAATATTAATTTTCTTAATTAAATTGCGATCGTTCTTTCTTGATACAAAATGGATTTTCGACCCAAAATAACACGTGATCCAGTGTTTACAGAAATGACGCATCGTTGCGCAGAATTACCCGACGTGCGGAATCGGCCGACATGGTGGTATGTTACAGCGCAACCGCATCGCCGTTAGGTTGGATATATGGCGACAATATCACTAGGGTTAAAAAATGTGTCGCCCTAATGTTTGCTATCATCCTGTACATTACCTCACTGACTAAATCACATAAAGAATTTCATGCAAGTATTATAATATGACCAGTGGCATGTATTTACAAGTTTTGATGCAAGACGTGTATTTAGTAAGAATTGTTATATAAATATAGCACAGTGTGTTATGTTTATGTTTTTCTCATTCGACCGCCAGTGACTAACTATCTAGACGAAATGGGTGTATTTGGTTCATGAGGTCGTTGACATGCAAGAATCGTTTTTGAAATTTGACCTATTTGTAAACGACAAAATAGCTATGGGAATTCATTTTGCGCCTCCCGTGAACGTTAACAATTTTAAATTACGGCATTATAATTTGTATTTTTGGGAGGTGGATGGGGTTGTGGATTAAGATGACAATCTAGAGATGATAGACGATCTTACGGTGTCTTGTCGAGAAAAGTATTCTATGGCAAGCCATTGGGGTCATAATTTAAAACACAAAACGTACGATCTCGACGCTCATGAAAGCCAATCGGAGGATATTTTTCAGTTTCAAGTTCTCTGTATGATGCACAATGATATATACATTTGGAGTAGTAAATATTAATTTTGTTGAATTTGGCAGTACATAAGTTCAACATAGTTTTTCGTCCATACTAAAATATATTCACGCAACAGTCATTGACTCAGCTTGTTAGAAACAGTCCGTAAAAAGTTATATAAACCCACCTTTGAAATCTTAAAAAAATAACATATTTTCACTGACGAAGATGTAAGGATCATAAGAAGCAAGAATGTTTCTATTGTGGCTTTTGTCTTTATTTTATTTTCAAGGTTTCCATGAACGAAAGTTTCGGGGTCATGGGCATTCTTTTCCGGTGCACCCTCAAGATAAAGGGAATGTTCTTTGCAACCACATCTGGTTGTCCAAGGATAATAGGAAATTAGCAAATTAAGACTATCATATGGTACACTTTACTCCATGCGGAGGTGGGGGAGTGGTCAAGAGGGGCACCTTCTCTTAACGATGCTTTTTTTTCTTCAGTGAATGAGCGCTTATCGAACTAAAGTGTGAAACAGGGACTTTCAGAAGATAATAACAATCAAAATTATAACATGTCTCCACATGTAATGTGTTGCCACTTATTTCAAATTGTATGATAATGATTATTAAATATCCGGTCAGTACCTCTAATATAGGATAGCCTGATACACGTGACCTCTCTAACTCTTGATGAGGCACATCCCACATGAGTTGCCTGTTGAGCTTCTAAAAAGTTGTCATTTAATTTCCCAGACAAAACCTGCATTTTTGTATTCAGGTTCTTGAAAGACATATGCAGCCACATGTATGGGTTCTATTTGTAGGTCCCTCACCCTTAATGAAGATCGTCTGCTGACTTGTATAGCAAGCTGTAAACTTAGCCCACAAAGCAATGCACGTGCCCTTTGAATAAAGATAGCAGCAGGGAAGTTCTACAGACCAGACGGTTCCAGCAAAATAAAGCTTCCTACGCGAACTTTCTCCGTAGAAGCCTCAGATTTCAAAAATAAGCCTTCCCACGAAAATTAATTTGCGTAAATTCGTTCCCGATTGCAATTTTTGTGTGCAAAATCAATGATTCTGGACAAGTAAAAAACGAAGATTTTTGGGGGGGGGGAATTTATTTCGTCGACGAAGTTTGCAAAGTTTGGCTGCTGATCCTAATTTTATCTCGCATTAAAACAATATACTTGAAAATAATATGAGTCGGAAAGCTAGTAGAGTTGGAGAGCCTCATTCTGCCAGATTAGCGCGAGAAGAGTTAGCGGCATTAAAGAAGCTTATCCCGACAAAACAATTATTTAAGAAAAAAGTTCGTGATTACGAAGACGCGCAATATGGAATTACCGAGATATCATCGAAATGGTTGAAGCCAGTCACTGGAGCAATCGAACAAGTCGCATACGGTGACAAAAAAGAAGATAAGGAACTCAGGAAGCGCGGGCTTATTCCCATGACGAGAGATATTGAGGAACACACTCGAATATTACCAGATCAACTAGCACAAGTACAAGCACAAGCGCCTGTACAAACACAAACACAAACAAAAAGGAAATTTTCGCGTAAAACAGCGAGAGAGCAAGAGCAACCTGGAGACAGAAGAATAAGAATCTTAGGTTCTGATAGATTTACCGATGAGATTACCGAAAGAATAAAATTAATGAAACTAATGGAGGTTGTAAAATTTACTGTGGAAAATTTTGACATAAACAGACGAAAAAAATTGATGAAACCTGGTTATGCCGAAGATGTAACTTATGAGCAATGGAAAAGATGGGTATATTATATATACAAAGATGTCAAATTGATTAAAGGTAATGATCCTGAATATAGTAAATTTGTTTATTTGGTAAATAATTATTCTTTTAGGCCGCGAGGATTGTTTCCGGTACCACTATCGTTATCATCTCCACCCGCAAAAACTAAAACCGAACCTGCAGAAACTGAAACCGAACCTGCAGAAACCGAACCTGCAGAAACTGAAACCGAACCTGCAAAAACTAAAAAAATTAAGGTTTTACCATCAAGGTATTTTACCCGTGATGCTCTTGAAAACCTTAGTGACGAAGATAAATTAATTTATATCGCCAGATTTGGTTTTGAAACACAAGAAAATTATTTGAAATCAAAATATCGCGAACAAAAAATGTCAAAAGGAAAATGGATACCCGTGGTATATTTTGCTTCTGTCAGAAAACCTATTAATACCAGTGACCCTGATTACATAAATTTTCTAGAAAAAATAAACCGATTAGATCGGGAGGAAAAAATATTAGGATCGTTATTTGATGAACCTAAAGATGAACCAAAAACAGGAAGCGGATATACCGTTTGCCCCGACAGCGTTGTCAACGATGTATCTCGCCTCGAAATATTAATCGGAGGAAAACGAGCTGGAAATAACTCTCGCGAAGTAATCAACGAAGCCTCAGATATTTGTCAGCGGTTATTCCGCGGTGGCATCATTAACTCTCACATTTACAAGGAACTTATTGATGAACTCATCGATTAAAACAACATAATTGAAATAACATGATTGTTCACAAACATCAACGCAGACCCAGACAGGTCCGCGTAGTAAACTCTAGATTGCCTGTGTACAAATATATACACGGCAATGGATTCGGCGATATCATTGGAAGTCTCGTTACGCGAATAATACCTAAAATCGGACCCGTGGTCAAACAGTTCGGGTTAAAAGCAATAGGAAAGATCGGCGAGACTGCCATTTCTGGTATCGGTAATTTGGCCAGTAAAGGCTTCAATGTTGTCAAAAATAAAATATTAAATTTAATGCGCAAAAAACAACCCGTCAAATTACCTAGCACCAGAGAAATGCCACCCGAAATCAGTAAAGCCATAAACGACGCAGCAAATAAAAAAATAAACGATCTAGCGCAGGAAGTTGCTAACACAAATCTAGCAAAGGAAGTTGCTAAGACAAATCTAGCAAAGGAAGTTGCAAATACAAGCTTCATTTCAGGCAGCGGTCTTCGTTTTAGATGATATTCTTAATAATAAATGTTCGCACAAGTGTCAAATGAAGTATTTGACATGGACGAGTCTGTAGGTAGGGACACATCAGTACGAGATTTCCAGTATTTTTCATACGACGTAATTGACCCAAATACACTTAATCGCAAGGAAATTCAAGTTCACGATACAACGAGATATTTTCTCCCATCTGAGGCATATATCGAAGTTGTTGGGAAAATTAAGAAAACCGATAATACCGACTATGGTAATGATTTCAAAGTCGGATTCGTCAATAACGGCATCATGGCATTATTCAAGAGTGCCACTTACATGATCGACGGAAGAGAAATCGAATCAATTACGGACAATGTTGATATAGCAACGACGATAATAGGACTAGCGAGATACTCGGATGATTTTACCAGATCAGCCGGCCCTAGTATGATGTTCGCCAAGGATAACTCTAATCACGCTGATCATGTTCCGTTTAATACCGGCATACCGCAAAATGCCACTGCTACTGCCGCCGCCACCAACGTTGCTATAATGCTTGGTATCAATGGCAATTACAATCTTGGATTTCACACGCGAAGGAATATGTTAAACGGGGATGAACGAAATTTCTCCTGTGCAATTCCACTATCTCACATTTTTGGATTCTGCAGGCATTTCAGAAAAGTTATTTACGGAGCAAAACACACGATAACTTTCGTTCGAGACGCTGCTGGCAGTGACAAAGCCATCTGGAGAGAGATCGGTGTGGCAGGTGACGCCGGTAAAGTTATCCTAACTAAAATTACTCTGTGGATGCCAGCAATAACACCATCAATTATCGAGGAAGAAAAATTATTATCATTCATGAATCAAGGCGGAAAATCCGTCATGTCCTGGTTGACAACGATGACCGACTCCTGCGATGTTAATATCAACGGAATATTTACCTGGCGAATTGCGTCACAACAGGGCGCTTCGGCACCTAGACACATCTTTGTTGCTCTTCATGCCGCAAACAGATACGATCAAACTCACAGTCATATGATATTCGATCAATTCGCGGCAACAAACGTTTCATTGAGAATAAACGGCCAGCAGGAACCATCAGAGGAAATAGCCATCGATTTTAACAATTATTCGACGGCCCGCGCGTATCATCGCTTGCTAAGTTTCATGGGTCGCGATCAAAATATCGATACTGGATTGCAAATATCACAGTTGGATTTTAATAAACTTTATCCCATCTATTACTTTTCCTTGGAACACCTCGACCTGGTAAAACAATCCGTTGTCGATATCCATTTCAAAGCCAGAATTAACACAGCCGGAGCAGCAAGAGCCTTCGCGGTGATCCTCAGTGATAGAACAATGATCTTGGAAGGAATCAGCGGCAGAATGAGAGTCATCGATGCTCCTGTCGAGAACATGTGACAAATTCCAAATTTAGATTAAGCGATTATTAATATGCCATACGAACACGTCAGTGTAACTCTGACCCCAGGTCAGATGAAAAAACTCCAAACAGCGATATCAAAGCGATGCGGTATGAAATTAACACTGAAAAACGATCAGATTCACGGTGGACCTAACAAACTGTCGCTAACTAGAGGTCAACGTGAACGATTTACCAAGGCCAAATCAGCAAATTCTGACGTTCATGTGAGCCTTTCCATAGGCGCCATCAGAGATATGGTCAAAACAGGCGGTATTTTTCCTCTATTTGCCGCTCTTCCGGGACTGCTAGCTGGGATTCTTCCGGCAGCCGCAAAAGCAGTAGGATTAGGTGCGCTCGGAGGTATAGGTTCCAAATTAGCACAAAAAGTGATAGGAGGAAGATACGGTAAAAAAAAAGGGAAACGGCCTTTATCTAAGACGCCCCCAATACGGATCCGGCCTAAGATTAGCACGGCCTATTCAAATTTAGATCTATTTAGCGAAGCAAAGAATAAAAAAATAAAATTTTTCAGAGGCGTATTTATGCGGGATCAACTACCAGACAAACCAAACCCTACCGAGACAGGAATAATAAATCTCGATAAAAATACCGGCCCTGGCACGCACTGGGTTGCCTACGCGATTAATCCTCGCGAAGTTATTTACTTTGACTCTTATGGATTAGCACCACCAAATGAATTTATCAACTACGTGTCTTCGCTGAGACTTCCGGTTTGGTATTCGACGCTTCCAACACAAACATTAGCGGATCCACCGATATGCGGCTCGGAGTCAATTAATGTTCTTGACGCAATTTCAAAATCATCCGGCCCTTATAACAAAATTTTATTTGAATATACCGTAGATAAATATCATGGTTGACATTTATGGTAGATCCCTCTACAGGAAGGAAAAAACAGAAACAGGCGACATCGATACATCAAAATTTGCAACCAAGAGTGATATTAACAATCTTCTATCGCTGTCAGAAGTAGATCCTGGCGAAGTTGCTGTTTTTCAAAATACCGAGGGAAGATTACACACCAGCAACGTGAAATTGACTGATATAATCAAGCGAGAAGAATATAATGATCATATCAGTCAATTTACTCGCCAATCTGAGATGGTATTAAAATCTATCGCTGATATCGCCGATATTATCGCGGAGTTCCCACCAAAGGCCGATCTCGTGGATATAAAACAAAAAAATAGCGAGTTATCAGCGGCGATGCTTCTAAAGTCCGATAAGGCAACAACCGATGATTTCCAGGACAGAGTGACAAAAAGATTTAGCAAGCTAAATAATGATCTTAAAAAACTCGAGGAGGTATCAAAAAATCTCAGTAAAAAACTCGACGAGGATATAAAAAAGTTCATCGATACCTCCTCAACTACACACAGCGATCTCATCGAGAGAGTAAAATCCATCAACGATGAAATTACTAGTATTCTTGCCGAAATTAACGAAATAAATATCTCGTTGGGTCAGAGAACAACAATCGACGATCTCAACAAAAAAATCAGCGAGGAAATTAATAAACTCAGCGATGTTGTTGTTCCCGAATTTACCAAGGGGTTTAACGCGGCGCGTGAATCGACAGATGAGAAAATAAAAAAAATTAACGATGAAATTAATGTAGTGCGTGAATTAGCGCGTCAAAAATTTGATACATCAGTGTACGGCGGAGAAATTCGAGATTTAAACGCGAAACTTCTCGATGCAACTACAAAAATTCAAGAAATTAGCGCAGAAATATCACCGTTAGATATTCCTATGTTGGGGCGTATTTCGATACCAAGTGAGTTGATAACAGCGAATATATCCTGCAGTGTGACATTTGTTGTTAAAAAAATCACACACACTTGGACACCCGAGGATGATTCTTTTAATTTTACCGCGCCATTTAGGGGTGTATATCGAGTTTATGTTTTATCCAATATAAAATTTAATATAAATTCGACCTTTTATAAAATTTATGAATATTATCCTGGATTTTTCATTATTTCGTTAAATGAAGGTAGCATCGCAAATTTCATACTAGAATCACAAGACAGAACCACCATGGGACCAGTGCATTATATTGTAATTTTCGAATTTTTATACAATTAGTCAGGTAAATAATTTAATAAATGACCGCATCGGATTACCGTTACAATCAGGCGCGATCATGGCAGGATTCGCTAAAAAAACTCCTAGACGAGTATCAGATAAAAATAAAGAAATATCAGCGTAGATTAGTTATCATTGACGTCGCTGTGTACGCAGTATCCGCGGTAGTTGCCGGCGCGGGAATAATTTTATCCGCGGTAACAACGATAGTGCCAATCGTTGCAACGATAATAATCTCGTCGACAACAACAATCGCTGGTGTTCTCAATATCGTAGCGAAAAAAATCTCCTCGTGCACGAGTGAAAAGTTATCATTGTACAAGAATAAATTATCCCAGGTCAACGACGCGTATTCGAGATTATCATCGCTTCTTTCTGAAAGTCTCAACGATGGCGTTATCTCCGATCCAGAATTTTCGGCAATGATCAGTATTTACTCGGAGATTGAACAAATGAATATTAATAATGTCCGAACTAGCCCAGATCGTGACAAACACGACACCGCCGACAACAACACTAATATCGTTAAGCTCAACCAATCCAGAATTTAGCATTAATTTTCCAACACCAATCAGCGTCAAAGAAATTGCATTAACGCAGCTGCGTGTCTATAACAGCTGGCCTAATGTTAGATCGAAATCATTTGGCAGATTATTATCAAATAATTCGCTTGTTTTTGCCAACAAAAACAAACCCGATGGAACACCTGATTGGATCGTCGTTGGCATACCAACAGGCAGTTACGAAATTGAGCAACTAGGTAAGGAATTTACCACCAGAATATCAAATATAACCGGCGATGCTACTCCGGGAATAAAAATATCCTCGCACGATCCAACGCTGTCATCGATGATAGAAGTGAAATCACCTTACATGGTAGATATTTACCAATCATCGATTAGGACCATATTAGGTTGGCCCGAAATCGCACCTCTAGCGAAATCAGAAAAACCAGATTTTATTATTGCAGGTTGGCACGAGGAAGCTCCTCCAGACCAACCGGAGCCAAAAAAAGAAGATTTTACCACCGACGAAGGATGGAGGGAAGATAACAAACACAAGCCTCTGATCCACAGCGCCATCAACCTCATAAATAACCACAAATTTAACCTGGTAATGTTCGCTTTTACTTTTATTAACGAAAAAATTCTCTCGTGGTTGCCTCTTCCTAAAATTCCCCCCGGCGTGGAAATCTTCGACGCTACCCACATTAACAGGATAATAGCCCCCATAGACGGTATCTTGGTAAGAAGAACCCTCGACGAATTTATTCAAGAACATAAATTACAATTAAATTTATTGCGGGAATCCTTTCATGAATGCATCTTAAATAAATCAGGCTCATGTAGCGAAATTATCAAACGCGTGAAAATTTTAAATCAACTCGCGAATGATGTTGAATATTATCATGGTATGTTTATTCAGGCGATAGTCGACGATATATCAATTGCCGATTATGTTCTTCCTATTAGCAAATTCGAGTTGATCAGAAATTCAGGAGAAAAACAAAAATTCATGAGAGTATTTGGTTTAACCACGGAGACATTACCAAATTTCAAATTTCCCGGTTACGACGTTGATAAATTGAGAAAATCCGTCACTGAAACCATCGATGATTTATTTCCGAAGTTACATGCCGCGTGGACTAAAAAAATACAATCGGAATTAATTCTCAAACACAATAACGATCCCGCCGGGCAGGGACGACATATCTCGCCAGGTATCGTTAACATAACGGAAGTTATCGCGATTTATCTTCACGCGGATGTTGTCGAGGGCAGCTACAATGTTGATTCGTCAGAGTCAAATCAAGCACAGCAGGGTTTTATTTTGTATTCGTTTTCACCTAGCGCCTCTCCGGGTTATTTGATAATAAAAGAACCAGTAAATCCGTTTTACCTAAGATGTCATAATCGATTGTTGTCAAGGATAAATTTCAAACTAACGGATCAGAAAGGAAATTTGCTTGATATCCGCGGGGAAACGATAAGTATCAATCTGCTGGTAAAATCGTAAATCCGTCCGCCAGGGAAAAACAGGCCAAAAAAATAAATAAAAACCGGGGAAATTTTCAAAATTAATATATTTTTTTAATTTTTGTTTTTTTTTTGTGGAATTTCTTCAGGAAGATTCAAGAATCAGAAATTTCCTTGGCCTTGCTCTCATCGACAAGTTTTTTCAGTTGTCTGACACGCGAGCTTGTAATTTTTTTCGATTCATATGCTTCTGATAAAATCAACCTAGCTTTTTCTACCAGCGTCGATAATTTAACAAAATCCTCGACGCGATCATCGCTGACAGTCGCAAGCGATTGATACATCGCAATCTGGATTTTCTTTATTAATTTGTATTCGGATGGTAGCGTGTATTTGTATTCGAGTTTCCCCTGAACAATCGTCTCGAATTCGGATCGGATTTTATTCGCGTCCAACTCCGATGGAAGATTTATATTTTTTTGTCTCAGGTCATCGATAGTTTCGATGATGTTATTTATGGTTTGTTCGTCCATGTTATATTAATTTTGTAATATTTAATTATTCTTCGTCGAATATTATTGGGATATAGGAAAATTCGATCCAAGTGCCGAGATTATATGAAAACGTCGCATGTTGAATTCCTTCTGCCACTCGATGCACCGATGCTGGATTAATATTATAATATTTCGTAGCGGCTGTTATCGACTCAAATATAAGCTCGTCGCCCGTTTCCTGATTTATCGATTTGACGGCCTTAGCTGGTCGCCGTATGCCACCCGTATTACCGAACCTACAATTTTCGCTTTGAGACACCGCGCGAAGATTAGAAAGTTTATTGTTGAGTTTATTTCCGTCGATATGGTCAATAACAAGACCATCTCTGATGAGTCCATGAAAACACTCGAATATAAATCTGTGACAGAAATATCCTTCACTTCTTTGTTTTCTGTTGCTAATGGTAAATAATAAATGACCTGAATTACAAATATGACCAACATTTTTCTTCGTTTTGATATTTCTGACAACACCATCTGATGATGACTCGTAACCCTCAATGGTTGGATGCGATTTATACTCGCATGTGATTTTCATTGCAGGAATCGTTGATTTCAGTTCCATTATATAATATTTATCTGTCTAAATCGTAATTTGCCTTGAATCGATTAATATAATCTTCTTCGCAAGTTATTATCGAGGAAGATTTCTTTTTGTAATATCTGAGCAATTCCCGATAATTCTTTCCTCCGCAGGATAAACACAATCGAGTTTTTCCTCGCGTGCCAACTTGACAAACTAAACACCGTTGTGGTCCTTTACTGCCTCGTCGAATTGCATATATGTGAGCGCCACAATAATCGCCTCTGCAGGATTTGTCGCATGATTTTGTTGATCCGATTGGTATCCACGAACATTTATTCATTATAATTTAAACATTTGTCTAAAATATAATAATGGATGCATTTGATCTTGATGAGGCAGAATATATTATACCTGAGGTTGATCGTGCCAAAAAAGAATTCTTCGATGATGGAGCGATTCACACTTGGTCGACATGGAAAACTAACTCTGTTGATGCTACGATGAATCTGGAGCGGGCCAAGAAGATAATTGAGCATATAAAATCCGAACACAAAGAAGAACGATTTATCTTTGGAATAAAATTTATTGCACAAATACCTGACGACACTTGGATTATTCGCGATAAACGAGATCCCGTGCGTGGCGGTAAGAAAAACGTTATTCTTGATAAAAATTCGAAGTCAGGATTATTATTGGGAATCGATGGTCCTTATTATGCCAGGGCATATCCATCTAGCGCTGTTGTTTATGGAATTTATCGGCTAAATAATAATCCCGACATGAAAAATCTACCTGCGATGAAAGAATCGCCGATGATAAATTGCGTGGCTGAGCGTGTTATCGAGCATATGAAAAACGCTCGTCGTGGATCTGGTCTGACCCAGTTGAGGTTGGAAAAAATTAACTCATGGGCGAAGACAGTTGTTGATGGCGCATCGATTGACGATGTTGCTGCGTTGAGTAAGAAACTTAAATTTCCTATTACCGTGAAAACGCTATCGGGAGAAATATTATATTCTTCGCCGTATAGATCTCGAGGAGTTCCAATCGAAATTATTGATCATAATTCACATGCGTGGTCGCAGTCGGTAATGATATTCCCGCGAGATCGGGTTGTTAAATTTTATCCCGTGGAAGGCGCAAAAGACAATTCCGATGCTATGTTCAGATATATCAAAATATTAGCCGCATCTGATCCGATATCGGTTTGGTTATTCTCGAGCGAAGAAAGATACGATCAATTTATATTGCCGCGAGGAGATATTTACCGTGATGAAAAATTACATGAATCTATGAAAAATATCGCGGTGAAATATTCGTCAAATCCTGATCAGTTATTAACGAATTGTTTTACTGTTCCGTCTGTTGCTGCTCACGCTGCCAGAGAAAGAAATTCGTGGAAACCTACGAGAAACGAATACCTCACTGATATTCAACTTAGTTGTATCGAATACGGCCATGGCGGATTGTGGAATACCAAATATTATTTCGAAGATATGATATCCGTTGACATGAGCGCGTGCTATCCTGGAAGTTTCCTTGGATATGGTGATTGTGCGGATTATTTTGCTAAATTTGGCCATCCCACCAGCGAGATGACAAGGGTAGCAATTAACGGACCGTTACCTGATTTTGTCATGACCGGATTCGCTTGTGTCACTTCATTCGAGTTTGCTGAAAATTTACATAAAATTTGTTATATTTGGTTCGGTCGGCATTTATCTCAACGCAGATGGGTCCCTATAGTGTTGTTGAGATATATGCTGGATTCGTCAATGTTAATATCGTTGACGGTGAGTGAGGCGATTATATCGTATAGAAAACAAACTGAAGTGTGGCTACCGACGGATTGTGAAAACGCGAAAGATATCGGAAGAAAAATAATTGGCAAATTTACTCAAGGAGGATCCGTTGATCATAAACACCGACACGCTAGGTTGTTTATCAATGATGCCGAAATGGACTTTATTATCGCCGATACGGTATCGCGAGGAATATTCTGCAACAGAGAGAATATTATCATTGACGGAGTAAAGTTAGGTACCGTAATTAGTTACCTTGACGGAGAATCAGCGCAGTATACGCATTTGAGATCATCGATGCTCGCTTATGTGAGTATAAATTTACTGTCGATGATAAATAAATTTTCTGATATCGCGGTAAGGGTCGCAACGGACTCGTTTTATATCGATAAGAAATACCAGTGTAGGCTGGCGAATTTAATCGCCGATGGCTCTTGGGGCACTTGGAGGATAAAAAACGAGGATATCCTAGATTATTGTGAGGACGCCGATGTCGAAGATTGCGATAAATTTCATCGAGATAAATTTGAGGAAATATCGACGGCTGCATCTGCATTTGACCCGATTTCACGTAACAAATTCGTTTACATGAATGGACCTGGCGGTAGCGGTAAAACAACGCGAGCGATAAATTTATTTGCGAAATCTGATATGATAGTATTGACTCCAACTCACAGATTAGCGCGAGAAATAAGGCAACGCGGCGTTGATTCTTGTACTTATCACAGTTATTTCAAATACAGCGGTGGATTATGGGATTCGGCTCGCATGGGAAATAAATATATCAACAGAATTATAATATTTGATGAAATTTGCACAGTAAATTTAGTTGTATTAAAATCGTTCCTGATCTGGTTGGAGGGGAAAAATACCGCCGTGGTAATGTGCGGAGATCATGGCCAGCCTGATCCGATTGATGGTGAATCTCCTCACGAATGGCTCAGGAATTTCGTTGACTATTATGAGGAAATCGACGCCGATTATAGATCCGATGATATTTTACTGACCGAATTTAAGAAAATAATTCGATTACAACCGAATAAAATTCAATGCGATGTGATGAGAAGAATAATCGACGAGACTCCGATGGATATTTTTCTTAATTTGTGGCGTCCCGATCATCTAATCGTTGCTAGTAGAAAAATTGTTCGTGATGTTATTCAGGAAATGTTATTCAAGCTTCATTGCGAGAAATTTCCAACATTACAGGTGCCGTTGTGTTACAGGCCCGCTGATACCAGGAAACAAAATATCAGTGTTACTTTACCCTGCGGAGAGGAAAAGATCCTGGTACTGAACGATATTATTCTTGTTGATATTAATCTTGTCAATGACGCGATAAATGCAGAAAGATCGCCATGGAAACTAGGCTACGCAACAACGATACACTCATCGCAGGGATTAACCGTGGATGGCCAAGTTTGGATCGTCGATGATAGAATTTCCTGGTCAAATTTAGTTTATTTAGCCGTGTCGAGAGTAAGAAAATTATCTCAGTTAGGTAGAATTCGGTTTCACATTAATGACGCTGGCGGTAGTTGAGTATCTTTCGGTATTATTTGTAATTCCTCCTTGGTAAATCCGCGTTGTGGCGCTAGCGAATCTAGGAAATAAATTGCTGGTCTTCCTGATGATCTTGTTACGGCTGATATTTTGTGTGTTGTAACGCTCCAATTTGGATCGGTTGCTCTTTTTCTTCCTCCTTCAGCCTCGCCTTCTTTATATAAGTACCGGACAGTGACGCTACCTAGCACAGGCGGAATTGTGAAATCTCGCTTTAGGGGTATTTTCGATTTTGTAATTGCAATTGCGGGTTTCATTGCTATTGTTCGAGTTACTTCGTTATTTAGCGCATTAATCACGTGAGGTAATCTTGTTACCCAATCATGAGATCGATTATCTTGAATAAATTCACGCGCGTACTGATATCCGAATAATCTTTCCGCGAGAGTTTTGTTGAATCTTTCAACGATAGCTTGATTGTGATGAACACCAACTATACCGCGTCGGATTTTAACATTGTTCTTCTTCATCAATGAAGTAACCGCGCCGAGGAATTCTCGTCCTGGATCAATCTGAAGAAGCTTCGGCCAGGTCAGCGGAGATCGCGAGTAAATTTTCTCAAATGCCTTTGAAATTTCTGTTGCTGTTTTATTCGATAACGGTTCCGCTTCCTTGTATCTGCTAGCAATATCAACAACCGTCAACACGTATTTATATGTGACTCCGTCGACGGTATCGTAAGGAAGAAACATTAAATCAGCCTGATGGACTTCATTAGGGACACTGACGGTGAAACTTGCATATGGTATTTTCTTAGGCGGAGGAAGATAAATTTGCCAGACTGCCTGTTTCGATAGCCACGATTCAGCAACGGACTGTTTTACTTTTGCTGCCTTGGCGAGTTTGGCTATTGCTGATTTTCCTCGCCAGAATCCTCGCGGAGAATAATATATCTGCTCCATTATTATTTACCAGCACCGAGTACTAATTTACCTTTCATCGCGCCTTTTATCAACCAAGTTGCCAATTTTTCTTTGAAACTTTTGTCAGGAATCGCGTTTAGTGCGTGAATTAGCCTAATATCAGCGAGATGTCTTTGTTGTAAATCCCCGCTACGATACGCAAGATCGTGATAGTAACACGCGTTATCGATGGCGTTTACTGGATCTTCGCCGGGATTTGGTTGATTATTATCGTTGAGTCTTATATCGAGCCTTGTGCCGGGTCCGCAGTAATTGTATCCTGGCAGATGTTTCTCTCCGGGATATTTCGCCCAGGGAGTTCCGGGTAGATTTGACAAGGAGGCGCAATGTCTCCTCCGGTTCTTCTATTTTTTTTTTTTACAAATTTGAATTTGCGTGTCTTGCAAACTTCGCATTCTCCTGCAATTGCGTTCCTGTTATTGCGTGTGACGATTTCGATTGGATTTATCGTAGCTGTGCGCGTGCGACACTTAACACAATATAGATCCATGTATTCTAGTAACATGAATGTAATTGATTTTTCCGCCACGAAGAAACGCGAGCAGGTGAAACACAACGCGGTGTTGCCGAATTCGATAAGGATGATAATTATTGGCCCGTCTGGTTCTGGAAAGACGCAGTTGTTGCTAAATTTGATAATGCGATGGCTAAAATGGGATAAATTGTATTTGGTTGCACCGTCCGTTGATGATCAGCGTTGTTATCAAGTACTAAAGGAATTTAGCGACAATACCGACGAAGGCACAATCGAATTCATCACAGACATCAATGAAACTCCATCCGTGGAAAATTTAGATGGTGATGTTAATAATCTTGTCGTATTCGATGATGTCATGCTGGATAAGCAAACTAATCCGGCTAGGATATTTTCGCGTGGCCGACACAAGAACACCGATGTTATTTACGTGACGCAGCGTTATACGCAAATTCCTAAAGTTATTAGGGACAATTGTAACATTTTGTCGGTATTCAATGGCGTTGATACTCACACGCTGAGAAATATTCATCAGACTTGGTGCAACGGCGATATGGACATAAACAAATTCAAAAATTTCTTCAGCCGCGCCCAGGCAACACCGCACGGTTTCATCACGATTAATCTTCATGATCCGCGTAGTAGATATCGAATCGGTCTTGATCAAATTTATTCATGAGACTTGCAGCCAAACTTTGCAAACTTCGTCGACGAAATAAATTCCCCCCCCCCCCTAAAATCTTCGTTTTTTACTTGTCTAGAATCATTGATTTTGCACACAAAAATTGCAATCGGGAACGAATTTACGCAAATTAATTTTCGTGGGAAGGCTTATTTTTGAAATCTGAGGCTTCTACGGAGAAAGTTCGTGTAGGAAGCTTTATTTTGCTGGAACCGTCTGGTCTGTAGAACTTCCCTGCTGCTTAAAGATCAATATTATTTCTGTTCTCCGTATTTTGTTGAAATGTAAAGCAATCTATAATTATTCCCTTAATTTTGAAGCCAATAAGTCATTGTAATATTCTTAAAAGAATCGATACCTTTAAAAATGAGAAATTGATAGAGCAAAAGATAAAAAAGGTAGAGGTCCTTTATGCTTTGTGGTCTCTAAAAATTCAACAGAAGTCACTTACATTTTTCGATAGGTAAAGATCAGTTTCACTCGATACAGTTTAAAACACAAAGCTGCGTGGTCATTGTACAAAATTATGCTCTGTATGGGAGCATTAATTATCAATCACATTTGAAACTATTTATATGATTCAATTTACAATGAATACAAGATATGGTCGTCACTAACATTAAACAATATCACAGTATTTCATTCGGCAAGTTTTCTTTTGTAAGAAACTGTGTTAAGCTATACAAAAAAGTAGACAAAAAAAACCAACATCAAACAATGGACACATTTTAAAGACTAGATATGTTAAATGTAGGATATGTGTCTATTCCGGGCTGAATAATACGGCGTACAACATAATGTATTCTTTATGCTTTATGCTCGCAAACTTTCAGCAAGAGTTGACTAAGCAGTGTGGGCATTGTTCCAAAATTACTCTTTGTAGTGGTGCATTTTAGATCCTATTCAGAACTATATTTTTATGGCTTTAATCTAAGATGAATACAAGTAAAGGTCACCACTAACATTAAACAATATTACTGTATTCCATTCGGCAATTTTTTTTTGTCTGAAACTGTTTTAAGCTATATAGAAAATAATGGACCGCATTTAAAAGACAATATATGTTAAATGTACTAATCTACAAGTTCTGGATGAATAATGTGCGTACAGGAAAAGAGATATGTTATTCTTCATGTTTGCTAAACTTGCAGAAAAAGTCACTTACAATGTTTTAGTCGATAAAGACCAATATCACTCAATACATTTCAAAAGACAAATCTATGTGGGCATTGTTCCAAAATTACTCTCTGTAGGGGAGAATTTAAAATTATATTTTAAATTATATTTTTATGAGTTCTGTTTTGTACTGAATTTACTCGCTTCAAAAGTTGATGCCATAACTGAAGAGCAAAAGTCACTATAACAAATTAACACGGTTCATCCGAACTTTATTCCACAGTTCGATTGTTTATTGTCTCAAAGCCAATTCTGGCGTAATGACATTTCTTGTAGACCTAGAAAGTGCTGACAAATTAGTGCCGTGGTAGTGCACCTTTAGCTTTTCAGTAATTTTTTCTTATTCTCAGTTGCACGTGGCTTTTGTAGATTGAGCAACGCTACCCTACTAAGAAATAACACTCTGTCCCCATTGACTTGGTCTGTCCGAGTTTAATTATAGAGTACTAAAAATAAACAGCGATGTGTTCTTTTTGGAGCATGTCAAGTTTTTGTACGTACGTAAGATAATCAAGACTTGGATCCGTCTTTTATTATACAAGTTTCCACTTTCCTGATTGTGTGGCAAGTACACATAAAGATAAATAAAGCCTTGTTGACTCAAAACCAATTGTCCTCACCTTTTCGAGGTCTTTGGAGTTTTACTCTGAAATTATACAAAGCCTGATCAAAGCAAAATGTTGCATGAAAATAGGCTCTTGCTTTTATTTTCTTCCTAGTAGTGTATCAAAAAAAAAAACACATTTAACCTCGCTACTGAGGCGCATTTAATAAATCAGTGTTCAAGTTGATAGCTTGACTGTTATTTAATAAGTCAGTGTTCATGTTGAAATCTTGACTGTTACATTATCAGTCAGTGCCATCACTAAAATATTCAATTTCAGGACGAATAAAACTATTTTTATTCTGAAAAGTTTGTTGTTATTCAGATCATTTATTTTGCTAGATATTTGTTACGTGGACTTCGTTACGCGCTATTTTCAAGGTATTATTTACTTTAACGTCATTTTGTGGACGACACGCATCACAAGTGATTGAGAGACAAATCAATCAAACAACTGTATTGTTTCTTCCCTTGGACTGAAGAAGACATATAGAAGAGAACACACATTTACTGTTGATGGGATGCAATTTGCTGACACGTGGCTCAAGCGATACGTGAATTATACATGGCCATGCTTTGTAGATAATTGTTAGACTTTGCAATTAAAAGGTTTTGTACTTTCTTTTATGATCGTCACTTTCCGATAGTAAGAATGGCGTGAAAAAACCCCATTAAATGTTGAATTCAGCATATTAAAACTGTTCACTACAATTTAAGTTATCAATTACAAAATCGTTTCCAATATATTATAATTATTTTTGGCATACAAAACACTGAAATGTGAAAAATATTATGTATCTTTGAGAGTGATGTCACATCAAACTTGATCAACCAAGTCTGTGTATACTAAACTGAATAAAGTTGACATGGATATTGGCATCTTCATTGGCAACATGACCCGCAGATATGATTTAATTTATCATTTCTACTATCTGTTCTTCCTGTTTCTCTTATTCACTTTTCTTGCTTTTCTCCAGACAAGCCATCATATTCTTTAATTTCCTCTTTGTTTGCTCCTCTTTTTCTTTCACCGTTCTTCTCTTCATCGTGTATTTTGTCTTCCTTTTCTCCATTTTGAGCCATGTCTTAATATATCTCAGTATTTCAACTTCAGTTTCGATTTTTTTTTATAAAAAAATAAATCTTTTTTACTGCAATGAATCCACCACTGAAGATCTTCCATGACTCTAGTCCAGGGTCAGAAATATACCCTACACAGATACAGACGCGCCAGCGTAGAGAGACATTGTCAGCTAAAAAAAATTGACTCTGCACGGCAATGTGTGCACCATTAAAAATCTTCCCTAACTCACATGACGGGTCAACAATAAGCCTTCATAGTTTGTCTTGGCTACTATCATGGACAAAGTCAACGCGAATCCGTTTCCGAAGTTTCTCCGTTGTCTTGCCAACCACAGTATTGTTCATGAATTTGAAAAAGTCTTTCTTGTTGTGTGCTGCGGTTGGCGGATCCATATTCATTTGAATGCAGAGAGTCACCAATGCACTCGGACGAAACCATCGCCAAACGCATATTCAGATAGATATTTCGAGTTTGAACAACATAATTTGATTTCAGTTCCCATTTTTGGTACATGTTTAGTGTACACTGTGTATACCTGCGTCCCGTATCACTTATAAACAAACACTGATACATTGACAACCAATCATGAAAGCTCTTCCGGTGTTTGCCGGTAGTTATTATAACAACTGTAAAATTCGTCTGGATACTCTAAGTTGACTTTATAAAAGTAACCAATGTCACTATTACTATCGTATTTGTAAATGTTTCCTCCCTCAGGATCGATCCACTGAAACCCGCCAACAGTCTTGGGCTGCATCATTGCCTTTCCACAGCAGATGTTGCCGTAAAGATACATTATTTGATTGGTTGGGGCAGGGGGACCATATCCGTACACACTAGCTCACCGGTGGCTCTGCGTGGATATACCGCCACAAAAATGCATGGAATGCCTGGGTTAGTGGTAATTTAGTGAATAATCTGAATGTTACATTGATTGTATTCGATCTGAATAATTGCCCGATAATCTCATAGATCTCCATGATGTTTATGCACCTCAAACTCGGTAATTTGTAATAGTTGTGCTTTGTGGCAGCCTCAGAAGCAATATGATGTGCTATTCGGAGGCGACGCTCTTGTTTGTCACCAACCTCCTGTCTTATTTTGATATAATACTGCGCTGCTTTTTCACTAAGGTGCTTTACTGAAAACCGAGACACATCTAGAGAAAGTCCTAACATTACAAATACGTCAGCAATCTTCGTACCTTTTGGTATTTGTATCCCAAGCTCTAGCGTAAGTTGCCTTAACTGAATCATATTTGGCATGCTTATTTGTAAAGAAATATATGCCTAATTGAGAATTTGTTTCTCTTATTATTGTGTGTTATTTACCTGAGTTAAATATTGCAATCGTTTCTATCTTGCTTATTAGTTCATTGATTTATCGTTCACAACGGCGTTGACATCTGGTGTTTCTGCGTTCGGTGAGTCTTCGCCTGCGCGCTCGATAATACTCGGGAACAGATCCACAAAGCCGGTTACGCGACTTCACTCCAATACCACATTTAGGACATGGTCAAGCACCCAGACCATCACATAACACAATCAAATGTGATTTGAAGGATTCTAAATGACAAGGTCTGCCGCATAGTTCACGTTTTCCAAAGTATACACCTTTGCATCTTAATGCTACTGAACCTTTTATATACACAAAGCATTATCCAATTTGTTATTGTTTCTAATCGCCGCAGTTGTATATCCTCCTGTGCATACTTTGGCACAGGAATATTGGGGTTATAATCCAAATGAAAGATTAAAATATTACGGAGTCTTTCAAGTGATGTACATTATATTTGTGTTATAGTAATTCGAAGTTGTTAATAAGTATTTTGTAAATAACAGGCTTGTTGTTTTTGGAATCATCATTAAGTTCCTGTGCAAGCTTGAGTATGATATATTCCAAGATGGTGTCAGCCCAAATGATCCATTACTGAGTATTGCACAAACTCGAATACTGCCAGACTCTGTAAATATGTATCCAATAATGTCAAATGTCTTGAAGTGGTTGTAAATTTCCTCGATGCTTCATTGAATTTGCTAATAGCTTCAGAGAATTTGTCCCATTGCTTTCACTACTACACTTTTCCGGCGTTATACATCATTTCGTAACAACTTCGACGGTTGGTGAGTGTGGATGCCATTGCTATATTAATACTAAATGTACATTAATAATTGATTTGCTCATTATTAGATTCTCTATGACTAGTGACGTACTCAATGTTGACGTAACTAGACGTCAATTACTTTCGTCGCATAATATCAAATAATGGCATTTCACGCTTCTTGTTGTATTCCTCGCGAAGATTTCGTGACATCATCATAGCATTTAATAAATTTTCTTTCGATACTTACCGGACAGATATAGATTGTACGGAATATGTAACATGACAGTACACTCTTGGTATGGTTCATAATTTCAGTGCAGTTCACAGTGATCCCTCCACCGAGTATATTTTGCTAACTGAGTCAAGTGATAGTCTGTTTATAAAACAGCAACAATTGCAGTTTGTTCCTCATACTGTCTGTTCTTTTCATTTTGAAAATAAGTAGATCACGAATGGAATTTCTCATCTTATGCCACAAACATCTTTGAAAAACTAGGGTTCTGGGGCTTTTCTTCCATCATAAATTTTATTACGTTTGGCCGTTTCCGGGTCACTGCGAAACGTAGTTGTTGAACATATTTGATTATACAATTGTTTTTGCAGAGTTTAACGTTTAATCGACGTATATTTGAGTTCAGCATGCATGCTTGAACTTATGATTGAACTAAGTAGCTGGTCATCTACAAATGCGTCTAGCCAAAAATCAAGGCTCCAGGACACAAAAGAATTGTGGATTCCAGTCCAGACAATGCGAAGGTAATTTTTTCACCATTACCCGCTTCGTTCAATGTCTCTAACTGCACAATGTCGAAAGACAGTTCACTAATCATGAAACAAGATTAATTATCCTCTCATATATTACTGAGGCAAAACACACTAGACGAAAACATTTAGCGAACTTAGATCGAAAGACAGTGCACATAATGATTCATTGCACCTTATTCGTTTGATGATAAAAACAACATTGAGAGAGAGAGAGAGAAGTGCTCAAATGCTGATCTAATCTTCTGAGGACTGCATTTTTTAATAATTTACAAGAGCCATTGACCTATATTATGTCTTTTATGAAATCATCAACATAACTTGTGAAATTTATATTTATAGAGAATATTAGGCTATTATGAAATAAAATTAAATCATCTATTTCGTTTCACAAAGTGTCTTTAATTTTCATTATGAATTATTTCAAGCAACACTAATGCAAACAATTTTGTCCACTATATGAATACTAATAATAAAATTTAGAGATAACATATGGATAACATATATTCTGAAGATTTGCTTTAAAAAAATGCGTCCGGTGTAGATTTCAATTGAATGAAACAAATAAACACAAAATACTACCATTCATTTATTCATAAAAATTATCTAAGTAGATATGACCAGATAAATAACAAATAAAATCCAAGGAACTGTATTAAAAACATTCAAGTGCATTTGACCAGTAAAATAAGGAAGAAAATAATAGTAACTGCTAAAATCTTTCAAGTACATTTGACCAGTAAAAAAAAAAATAACTGTTGAAATAATTCAAGTAAATTTGATCAGTCATATAACGAATAAAATCCAAGTAGCAGTGTTAACATCATTCAAGAAAAGTGGAGAAAACTAGTAAAAAGACATTTGTAAAATATTGAAGGTTCTTAATGTATATGGTGGCAGGAATTTTTTAAAAACAATTGTTGAAGAAACATATTTACCTGGAATTATATGTAATAACAGTAAATCAAAATGTTCAATCATGTTCCATGCATCAAAACACAACAAAGAGAAAATCAAGCACTGCATTGGAACTTGTACAGTGAAGCGATATGCTGGGAAGGTGCATACAACAGCTCCAGCAAAGTGCATACAACGGAAAAATAAATCCTGACGGAAAAATTGATAACAAAATCCACAATCTCAGGGAGAACCATAACTTTTTTTTAAACTCTCTTATAGGGGAAGTGTGAGTACGTTAAACATTTTGTTCGGCACATATTAACTCAAAAGAAAACATAACAGTAGGCAAGTATATGCATACGGAGAGACGAAAATATAAATTCCTCTCTGATGGAACATTGCTTATCTTTTCGAATTCTTAATTGACATTGCCTGTACACGCGGATATTTGTTAATGAATTGTGTGCGTATCAGTCAAAACTTGGGCAATAGCTACATTCGGACTCCATAAGCATATCCAAGGCATTACTAAATAAAAATATGTATCAACGAAAAACTGCATTAAGTACAAACTTGACTTCCGTTTCCTCAAACCTCTTCAAAACCTCTTGGAAGCGAAAATATGTAACACGAAATGATCGAAAAATAACCCAGAGTATTTTGAAGATGCCCGTGGGACAATGACGGCTTCTTTCAATAAAATACATGGTAAATAGCCTTGTAGTTGATGAAATTAAATACCTCACCAGTCTTTACTAAAACGTCGTGATAAATCCGCACAGATGTTTTACCGAACTTCTTCAAAGCTCTGGGAACTGAACATATGTAGTAAACGAAATATTCGAAAAATTATCCAGAGCTTTGTGGACGTTGTTTGTTTTGGTCTTTTCTTTAAATCGATCGCCCAATATGTGATGGTATTAAGGCTTTTATTGAATACTACATCAAAAACCTGAATAGGCGTTTCACTGAACTTCTTCAAGATCTCTTGGAGATGAATATATCTTTCTCCAAAACATGCGTAAACAACATTCCAGACCTCTTTGAAGAAACCAGTCAGGCAAGGAAGACTTCCTTTCTCTAAACACTTAACAAGGAAGACATTGCGAATATCGATACATGTATCGTTCAGCACAATAGAGTAAATACAAGTACCCTTCAATGATTATCGGATATGCATATCCAATAAAATTAAACACTCAGTATATGGTGGCCAAAACCTCTTCAGAAATCTTGCACTACTTCGAAAGAAAATCCCGAAAACAAGACAAGAAACGTATGAAGAAGTTTATCGGACAAGACTGCCTTGAACTCACAGCTTAGTATGATTCTTGAGATTACCAGAACAAAAAACAAAAAAAATAACGGGTTTGGAAATTGTTAATAAATTACTTTGAATGTAGCAGGTGTGTTAGAATTCAACATTCAAACTGAACTAGATATATCCACTTTTCTTTAGCGATTCCATCTCGATAACTTCGCTGCATTTAGTTGACGTTTATCATTACTCGAGTAAAGGACTAAACATTATTGGTATAAAGGACTAAACATAACTGGTATTAGGGACCTAAACATAACTGGTACAACATTCAATGTTTTGTGTTTAACAAGCACTAAATCTATTAGGAAAATAAGATACATTATTAGTAGTCTTTCATGTTTTAACATACACAAATGACCGATATAATGTGCTTAACCAATCTCACACCTAATATAATCTTTTACAATTAACTCGTGTCGCAAAACATTTTGTAAATAAAGTGTTATATGATACAACATAAACTAGATAAAAAATTTAAAAATTACTCAACTATTCAGAATTCTCAGTTTAAAAAAAGTACATTAGGCTGTCAATAAAGGACTTCAGTTTCATGAAATAAAATCAGAAATTGCACTATTATTCCTTACATTAAGTTTTTATGACGAGGCATTAACCTAAATATGTCTCGTCCTCGTACAATAATGAAAAAAGTCATCAATGTTCATGAACATGACATTTTAAAGTTTTCCTCATTCGGCCAAAGTAAAAAGGTATATAATCATTATATACTTGCAAGTGATAACCTATTGTAACATACCACGATCTTATATAAAATTTGCCGTGACACAACAGGTTTATAAGCCTTCCTGATTTTTCATTTTTGCTGGATTTGTTAGAATAGAACCTAATTACTGAACTCCATTACAAATGTTTCTAAAACAAATGACGGAAATTCCAATGTCATAAAATAAAAATATAACCAATTGTACATATATATCAAATAGCATCTCCGCCTGTTTCCTGGACCATCAGAAAAGAAGACAGTTTGCATCGCATTCATTAACAAAAAGAAAACAACAACACACACCAATAAAAAGAAAACAACAACACACACACACACCAAAAAAAAGGAAAACAACAACACACACACACACCAATAAAAAAGAAAACAACAACACACACACACACCAATAAAAAAGAAAACAACAACACACACACACACCAATAAAAAAGAAAACAACAACACACACACACACCAATAAAAAAGAAAACAACAACACACACACCAATAAAAAAGAAAACAACAACACACACACCAATAAAAAAGAAAACAACCGCACACACCCCAAAACAAAAAATACCCCAAAAGAACGAAGTTTCAGGCTAATCATAGTACTTTCGTTTGTTTGTTCAAAAGAGAGTCTAAGAACGCAATACAAATTAATCCAAAAATTATTTCATTTTACAAAGTATTAAAGTTTTGGTCACTTGATGATTCAGACATTCCTACGTCATCGGTACAAATTTAATATCCTTTTTTTAATTAAAAAAAAAACATTACGTACCCAAAGTAAAAATATTGCTGAATATATTCGCTAAAAGTTTATAATTTAATACGTATTTTATACCATAGCAGACGATTTTAAATTCGGGAGTGTTACCTTTATTATTACCATAATCTGACTGTTTACTGGCTTTAATTTATTTGCTTCTGGCTCTTGAGTTCAAGACCAGTCTAAGAAAAGGAAGATGAACTAGTCAATTGGTTTAATTAAAGTTAGGATATAATTATTTTCAAATACGATTTCAAATATTTTGTACCACCTGGAGGTACATAATTTGAAGTCGTTGTGGAGAGTTAAGGATTTTACTAATCAAGCGGACGTTATGGAATGTTTGATTTTCAAGGTATCATTTTAGTGGCAATACCTCATGTTGTTGATCTTGAAATTGTTCATTGAATATATATATATATATATATATATATATATATATATATATATATATATATATATATATATATATATATATATATATATATATAAAGAATACAAATCATATGGCGAATAACAATCCTTTCAAGTGAACTGGTCCCAGCAAGGGATCATGTGTCACGGATTGATTAAGATAAATACAATTAACTGACAACGAACAGTGCGAAACTAGTATCTAGCTAGCCTAAGCGCTTTTAATGAGTTTTTTTCAAAGGCAAATACAAAACATAGACAAGACAAAACAAATAAAACAGAAAAACGGTTATGTTTGCGGAACTTTATATTGCTGTTTCTACAGGAATTCAACCTTTTAACTCTTTTATGTGTCAGCTAGTTTATTTGATCTTGTCGCTGATACTGGAAAATATTTGTATTGACCTAGAAATTTATGAGCCATTACATCTGTTATTTTACGTAAATTTATGTAAGCGCAGATTATATCCCGGGTATTTCATTGTTACAATAGTCATGGACCATTAAGCAAATTTAGAGAATTATTTAAAAGAAAATGTATCGGCTTCTAGTGAACTTGTCTATCACTTTCCTCACGCGCTTAATTTCGTTTGTTTTACAATGGACCTAACGGTACGACCGATGTCAAAGAAAAGAAGATATTTACAAAATGTTACCAAGTGAAAGTACAAATTATTCAGTTAATCAGCTATATATGTGATGAGTAAAAGGCCTCTTATATAATTTTCTCTGCTGAGCAGAATATTACCGATAGGTACTAAAATGTCAATAGGATCAGAAACAATGAAAAAACATAATGAGTTTCGGTTTTGAAAGAAGTGAATTGAATATTCAGGTAGTGATGTATTTCTTTCTATCTCATTCTAACATACCTTCTACCAAATAATGAGTCTTGCTTTATTCTCGCTATTTCCTCTTTCAGGAGACGAATGTCTCTTTGAATCTCCACAAAATATCTTTGAATCGCCACAAAGGTTGGTCGCAACAAGGAAGATAGAACATCTGCTGTACCCGAAAGGAAATCTCTGTTTGTGTGATTAATTCTAATATCTGCGCTCCGATCTTCTTCTTCCAGTGGAAACGTTTTCAGCTTTTCACAGCCTACGTTCAGTTTTCTCAGGACTTCTCCGACTGGCGACGCAATGGTGGTGTCATATGACGTACCTCCTATCAGCATACCTATGGCTTGCAAATCATTTCTGTTGACTCCGTTGTCCACCATGACCAAAGCTCCAGAATCTCCTTTGGCGGAGAATTTTTTAGACCGATCATAACTTTTATTTTTTATCTCTATTTGGTTGTACATGGTTTGAAAAATGGGACCATTGGTGTTTCGTGAAGAGATAAGAGAATAATGAGAATGAAGCTTTCCCTTTGTCATACCAGTTTTGAATCCACACTTGAAGACTTCCTTCGCATTAATGTCTGAAGTAACATTTTTGATTATGTTACCCGAGCAAAACTTCATTCTGTTGCATGACCCTATAAGAGACAGCATAGTTTAACTTATAATAGAATGTTTAGAGCAGCTTTTTATTAAACCTTGGTTATTGTTCCCCATGTATTTATTATAAATTTGCAGCGATGTTTTTTGCTAAAAACGTTGATATCCTATTTCATAACTTTGTAGAATAGTCTGATATCAATGTACAACATGTATTCTACTCAATAAAAATTTAAAATCAAATGATAGGTTTGCAAGACATATTAGATGATCGTTTTATTAATTATTTTATTTTATATCAGAAAGGGTTTGCTATGCACGATGCAACCAACACTTTTTGGTAATTCCTAAAATAAAGTTTTCCGTGCACAATACTTACCAAGATTATCCTCGGAGTATTTAAAATTACCACAGGTCGGTGACTGGTCAGCTGCCGTTATTTTAACCAAGGCTGCATCTACCCCTGCTGTACGTACATCCCCTGGTTCCAACACAGTCCGATCTAAGGTCCCGAACACGGAATCTCTACTGGACGAATCTCGCTGCAAAACTAGACGAGGGCCAGCACCAGTGTATCTCGATTCACCGTTAGACTGTGCGTAATTAGGAAACTCTTCATCTTTGAGTAATACATGTGCACATGTCAAAGCGCCAATGTTTCCATCTGGCAAGTCGACAAATCCACCTAGCGTGCCATGTTTGTTTACACCTATTGCTCCTATTTGACAACCCATTCGGAGATTTTCAGGATAAGGGTTGCTAAGAAGTTTAAATTCCCCTTCCCTAACATCTATGGGTATTCCATCTAAGTTTCTGGGGAAGAGAGATTCACCAAATGGTATTATACCTTTGTAATGAACGTACAATACAATACACGTTTCGTATCTAATATGCCAAAAGTTGGTACCGAATCTTTTTGACCTAACAGAGCATGGACTAATGACTTGTATGTTGCTGTGCTCTTTCAAAAGCCTTGCTGAGTGTATCGCAATACATTGCTTCAACCGATGATGATCGTGTTCGGTGAGTGGTTTCAATTTACATTCTTTACTGTACATGACCGATCTTGCCTCTGAATTTACATCACTCGGAACTCGAATCTCAAACCTTAAAGATGGAAATTTTTTGTTAAGTTCAACACGTATCCGTTCTGGATCATCGTTGTCTTTCAGTTCAACAACAAACACCACATCATTGGGATTTCCAGCTTTCCACGCAGCCCATACATGCTTTACACTGCTTCCTCTTTCCTTGATCTTTTTGCATAATTCATTCAGATACTGTTTTACCGTCCCGGAAACAGCATCATCTGTTACCTTCAAAACTTCCTTTAGCGTATGTGGATCCGCTGTAAATCCTTTCTCCAGTAATCCTCGCCAAGAACTTTGATCTGCTTTCTTGAATGCTTCCAGAAACCTAAATTGTTCACGATCTAAAGACTTTGTGTTGCTCTGTGTGTGTCTCAAACTTTCTATCAAATAATAATAATAATAATAATAATAATAATAATAATAATAATAAATAATAATAATAATAATAATAATAATAATAAATAACAATAATAGTAAACTAAGAGAAGCAAAGAAGCACTAGAATACTATGACATGCATGTAAAAACGAAAAACACAGAAATACATTTTTTTTTCCAAATGTACCAAGCAATTAATCGTTATAGGAAATAAGATTTTACTAAGTCAGATCTATTATTTGATGCAAAGATTAGTATTCCTCTATTTCAGAAAATCTGCAGAAATGTGGTCGAATATGAGGAGTCTGAAACAAAGCACCAAAGCTTTATGTTTTCTGCTGACAATACATGCCCAGGGTAGGTAATTTCAATACAGTTACGTTGTCAAACATAACACTTGTTCTGGGTCAACCTTAGTCTTTTGACTGTACATTTTTATATTTAATAAAATATAAAAACTAATTTAATACATTTTCAGCAAGAAGTAACTGATCCATTTTATCTCTTTGAAATCTAAGTACGCAACTTTATTTGTCTACATCAAAATATCAACGCAGATGCTAGATCATTGTGTATCAAGTGAATATTATGAATTTTGTCGGCAGGAAAGCATAATTTATATTTATCTGGAAAATGTACACTGCTGCCTATTGTTCTGCACGATATATGTATGTATAAAGAGAGAGAGAGAGAGAGAGAGAGAGAGAGGCACAAGTGTCAATCACTTTGCATGCAAAGAACTTTTAAAAGGAAATACAGGTACACGGATCAAGATAAAAGATTTACATCATTATTATAAGCTAACCATGCAGGCAGACCAGGTATTGTTTCAACTATCTATAAGCATATATATCTTGCACAAAGAGTGTGAACTCAAGGATGAAAGGGTGTCCAATGATAATGGGAGGAAACACGTTTAAAATGGGACTGGAGAATTAAAGGCCTTCTTTCTGGAGTTTCAAGAATTTGAGCTCATTATGGGAATGTTTTGGTAGTATGCCGGAATGTCGTTTCTGGATCTAGCATAATGTCATCAGGCCCAGTTACATTTCTTGATGGAGAGCTTGCTGTTGTTGTTGTTATAGGGTTTAACGCCATTTTTCAGCACAAGATAGGCTATACAAGGCGGCCAGTATTAATGGTGGAGGAAGAACCAGGGAAAATCCCGGAAAGAACCACTGACCCACGAGAAGCTACCGGCAAGCTTTCTCACATATCCACACTGGCCGAGCCCGAGACTCGAACCCACGCAGACAGGGGTGAGATGGCATTGATCCGTGACGGAGAACGCTTTAGACCACTCGGCCACTCGGGGCCCCCTGGAGAGCTTGCAGGACTCACGGTACTAATTCAACTCCAATAATAAACATATGGAAACACTATCATATTCAAAATTAAATAACTTAAAATTTCTGGGTGCTGATGATGAGACCAATAATTATCCATGCAGAACTAACCTTGGTGCAAGTTTATGTGTGGAGAACACCATATGAGCCGCGAAATTTTGTTTATCTACATGTGCGTGAAACACATGTCGTTGATTCTGCACCAAATGAATCAGGTGCTACTTTTATTATTGAGTACTCCTGAGTCAACCCTGTAAAAATACTAAAATCGCATCAATAGAATTTTATCTATATTTTTTTAAAATTACATATAGGATAAGCTCTCAAAAGATATTTTTACTAAAATTTTATTTTTCATTATTAACCAATTATGGACCACCAGACCTGTAAATACTCTATTATTTGTTCAACCATTTCTAGACTGGTTCACAGTTCTTCCGTATAATTAGTACCGTGCCAAACAAAGCTGCATGTGATTTAAATGCATTGTAACATGCAAGAGGGACTAACTCGCAAAGAATCAAGTAATTCGTGTGTGTCTGACTTGAAATCCATGTTTTCTCTATCTCCAATGACTTTAAGCAATAGTCGTTTTCAAGTGAAGAGTTCTTAAATACGCAACTATTACAAATAATTTTCCTCTCGTTACTAACAACCGAGAGTCACGAGACTCTAACTTCACGTTTGCAGTGTTTAGCTTGTTTCACATTTGTATAATGTATCAGTAAGCCTTTTCAAGCTGAAGATTGTTACTATACGTCATGCACATGAAGCACTACCTAAGCACCAGATACAATACAAAATGTTCTCTATATAAAGTCTCGAAAATATTGTACATAATAACATCTGCTCCTAAATATTTGGTAATTATTCTGTTTGAGAATTATCTTCCCAACAACGACTCCCTATAATCAACAAATAATACTAAACTATATAAACGGAAACGTAACTAAGAATAGAACATACCACAGGTTTATTACATTATTAACCTCTGTCTTGAATTCACACAGAAAAATATAAACAGTACAAACCGAATATCCGAAGACTACAAAATGGATTCCAGGGCGAAGGACACTCGACCTACACCAACTACGGTGGGTATTAAACTCATACTTGAATAGACTGAGAGATTCTAGTAGATAAATTTCATCATATAAGAAAAAATGTTATTCCCATCAAAAAGTGTTATGATAGATTAAGTCCAGTACTAAATGAAAAGAATACTTATGTGTATTATTCCACATTAGGTATGTACAGTAGTGAAATGACCAGTAAAGACTATCCATTGCTGGAATGAATTCCAATCTACTAAAATTGATTGGTTGACCTTTATAATAATGGAGACCTGTTATCATAATATTAAAGCAAAGGTACTTACCGTGTATATCTTCCTCTGAAATCAAATAAATATTTTAGTTGTTTCTTAATTTTATGAATATATTCAGAAAAAATTGAATGAACCGGTGACTAAAGTGACAAGATGCCAAATATGAATGCCAATAACATTAAGTCCGGTCAAGATTATATAAAGCTAGTGTATATTAGCACCAGCGTTATGTTCATACATGTACTAAAATGTATTGTTATTCCTCAATAAGTTCGTTCTGAACTTTACCTAATTAAAAAGCAGTGTTGTTCAGGAGAAAAAAATATCAAGGAGATATCAAATTTGTCTTTGTTTTTGGTATGTTTAGAGGACAGCAAAATAATATTTGTAAATTCTACACGTATATTAATTTTGATGACAAATAGTAATTGTTACGAGTAAAGGTATGCTTGGTTTTACTCCCTGAAATTTGATTATAGTTACATTTTATTCATTAAGATAATAACAGACAACGAATACAAATTTCATCAAGGAAAGTAAATATTCATAGCTTTAAAAAAATTAGAAATTTTATACTGTGTTACGCAAGTAAACCACTCACGATTTTTCCTTGTTACTTGCTCTGGAACAAAGAGAAAAAGTAGCATTCTTTCAATATTGTTTGTACGGGGAAAAAACTAGGTTTGATTGATGCGACTTCCGCGAACTGGTCGCGAAAGTAGTCTAAATTGTCACAAATTGCGAAAATAAAAGTGTGCAAAATTAAACAAAGTACATGGAAAATTGCAAGAGAGCAAAAATTAAGCAATATGATTTCTTTTTAATAAATAACTATATCTGCGATGATAAAACAACGGAAAGATTTATAAATTTGTATGGTATATTCAGTAAAACTAGACTATTCCTTGTTTGTTGATTGACCTTAATCTTAAATACACATACTAATAATTTATTACCATTTTGCATATAAAACTTATAATCTAAATAACATGCACACAGTATATAGACTCGGTTCAGCATACGCTATCACGTGCATAGAACATAATTGTCTTTATCAGAAGTACAATTGGTGACAGACGAATGTATGAAATAGTTAGTCCAGAAGGAAAATCTGCGAGTCCGGTGGTTGTAGTCATGAGTAGACATGGCAATAATGCGATTTTTTCCCTGCATTATTGAAAAATTTTGTTCAAAATCTACACTAATACCGCCAAACACAACAACCTTAGTTCGCATAACACTATGCGGGAGAAGACAATTGTTTCATTAATCTTAACAATCAAAACGACATTTTCTCTCTCTCTTTCTCTCTCTCTCTCTCTCTCACTCTCTCTCTCTCTCTCTCTCTCAATACATACGGAGTCGTGACAGCAGATATTTCTCCTCTGAAAGATGAAAAATGTGAAAGCTTTTAAAACTTTATCAAATACAACTCTCAAAGAACAGCGGTATTGGAAAAGATGGCACCATCTTCCTGTTCAATTGTTCACAAGAACGAACGTTCTGATGAACTCAGTTGCAATCCTCGATGAAGCTTTTAGGTACAGGAATTCTTTATATCCATTCACTGAGTGCCAAGGAAAATATTGCAATTATTAGGTCAAGGAATGGTTCCACATAAATCATACTCGGATGTATTAACATAAGTAACACAAACCACGCTCTAGGTTGATATTCAATGGTCTTTATTCTTGCACCCTTTCATTGTATTACTTCCAAAATGCATGACATACTTTTGTCTAACATGATCTATCAAGTAACCTGGGAGGTAGTGTCAATATTTGACACAGAATTTTACATATTCTGCTGCATGGATAACATAATCTGTCAAATATCACAAGAAAAAGTGTCAGTGTTTGACATAAATATATAAAAGTATTACCATGCTGAGGTGATGTACTAATCAGTCTTTTAATCAGCATTCAGTATTTGACACCGAGGATTATTAGTAGTGAATAGGGATACTTTACGGACAATGGGAATTAGCATTAAAAACACCCCTGGGACACTTTACGGACAATGGAAATTTAACATGGCGAAAAATCGTGGGAACATATACGGACAAGGGGAATTAACATGGGAATAAATCGTGGGACACTTTACGGACAAGGGGAATTTAACATGGGAATAAATCGTGGGACAATCTACGGACAAGGGGAATTTAACATGGGATTTTTTAAAAATTTTTTTAAAAAAGGGGTAGGCAATGGAAAGGCTATCTCTTTTCGAGAAATATGGCTGGCCCTGAAAAGGGCCTTTGGGTTTTTTTCTTCTTCTTCTTTTAACTTCTTAACTTCTTCCACCATCCTCTTATTTTGTCCATCATTCCTTTCTTCTTTTTCTTTTCTGTTTCCGGCAACCAGTCCGGGTGACCCATGGCCCGGAACTTCTCTTGGATTTTCATCCAGTTTGTGTTCAGTTTTTCTAATTCATCCCTTTTTTTTCTATTTTCTTCTTCTTTTCTTTCCTTTGACCACTTTTCTTTGATCTTCTTGATCTCTTCGGTCAGCACATTCCTCATTAGTTCTTCAGCTTTCTTAAGTTTTTCTAACCCCCACTTCGCGAAACACCAATCTGTCCATTCTACAATGTCTTCTAGAAAGCACCTTGCACTTGTCACATGATCTATCGCTTCTTTTAACTTACCCACTTTGACATACGGTGGGTTAATTAAACCTCTGATTCTCTTCTCCTCATCCTCTATCATTTCTTTTACAATATTTACGGATAAGTGGAGGCTGGTTACTTGTCTTGAGACGAAGTCTTTTGTCACTGCATACCTCCATTCCTGTTCAACCCTTTCTACTACACTCAATCCATCTACCATCCAATACCAACTTCCCATAAGATCGTTGTATAAAGCTGAAGCTGCTGGCATCTTCTTGTTTGCTTATTCCGTAGAATGGGTTCCAATGGCCAACACTGTTAGTTTTATACTGAAAGCGCGTACGTGAAGGAAAACATCCCCTAAAAACATAAAATTGATCTTACCTAGATCATGACCGAACAACGCGCGTACGTGAAGGAAAACATCCCCCTACTTTTTCATTTCATATAATATAACCCCAACTATACTCTCCACATACGCTAAGAAACAATTAATAAACCCATAATCTACTATTCACACAAACATACCTTAGCTCTTATAAACACTAACACACCAACACATACCCTCACACATTAAAAAAGAGTTAGTGTTTATATTCACACTACTCTACCTACACACATTGGCAAATCGATCGTTATTTCTTTTCTAGAGTATTGGGTAGCCCTGAAAAGGGCTGTTTTGTTTGGAACTTCATGGACACCTGGTTAATGGTGGCACCTTCCAGGCCTGGCGCCACATACACATCTTATCCCCCAGTTACTTTTTACCTTTTGGGGGGAGAGAGCAGAGGCAGGATATGTCGCTTCAGAATCCCAATTTTCACTCTCTGGGATTCTGAAATTTTTTCTTCTCTCCTTTTCCTCCTCCTCTTCTTTATATCTTCTCTCCTCCTCTTCTTTTTTTCTTCTTTCCTCCTCTCTTATCCTTCCCTCCTCGACAATGGCTTCAGCGGCCAGTTCATTTAATATGCGCCTGGCATATTCCAGATGCACATGAAGTTCCAACAGTTTCTCCAGTCTCGTGTTCATTTTTTGGTGTTGATCAATCAACAAGGGTAGCTGAACTGCCGAACGAGTTTCAATTTATACTGAAAGCGCGGACGTGAAGGAAAACATCCCCCTAAAAACATAAAATTCATCTTACCTAGATCATGACCCAGAACAACGCGCGGACCTAAAAGAAACACTCACTCACTTTTTTATGCTCCCCATCACTATTGTAAAATTTTTTATAAATCACTTCAATAGACTATCCACATAAGCAAAGCAATCCAATCTAACCCCAAATATACACCTCAAACACCAAAAAAAACCATGATTTTAATCTACTATCCATACCAACTTACGTGAGCACTTACTAACACATACACTCTCACTATCAATAAAGAGTTAGTGTTTATTTTCACACTACTCTACCTACACACACACACACACATTGGCAAATTAATAGTTATTTCTTTTCTAGATTATTGGGTAGCCCTGAAAAGGGCTGTTTTTTTTGTTTGCTATGGCATTCTTTTTTAGTTTCTAAGAATGCGATGTCCTCTGAGGATAGACTTTCTGGCGATAGGTCTGCTTCTTCGGAAAGAGAAGAAGAACTCTTTGGTGTCGATACGGCAATCGACAAAGCCTCTGTCAGCTTCAGGTTGCTGCTGCTGTTGTTGCTGCTGTTGCTGCTGTTGCTGCTGTCTCTGAAGTCTGTACTTCTCTGTCCATTCTTCTTTTTCCCTGTTCATTTCTTCTCTGAAGAGCTCTTCTATCAGGTCTTCAGTGATTTTTAACATTCTCACATTCTCTATTTCTTCTGGCTTCGGTATCAGACTGTGTCTGACCCTATGCAGATTCACGTAGGCTTCGTTGAGCTTAGCTAGTTTGGAGCACATCTTCGTAGAAGGATGAGTCGACAATGGATGGTTAGACTGGAAACAACCCCGGTTCTTAAAGTTAAAGCGCGGACGTGAAGGAAAACATCCACCACACGGTTTTCGAGCCGCAACGTTCAGTGAGTGTCATGAGAGGGATAGTAAGAAATGAAAGAGCATCAATCCAACATTCTTATAGCTAAACAAAAGACAAAGGCATTTTTTTCAAAACACAACATTTTTTATTCAAAAATCACTTAACACTAAACAACAACTCTAACATTTTTAACAATAATCCAACACTATAACATCAAACAATTTTTTTCAAATCACAAACATCTTTTTCTTCAAATACAATCTACTTTGAACAGGGCTGACAACGTTGTGAATGAAATTGTGATTTCCACTGTTGGAAATCATTAGGCCATTGATGGACACTACGTTTCCTAGCTTGAGACAAAAGATAAGCATAATGGTCACAAAACCATCGATCTATTTTCACATCGTTTCTAGCAGAAGAACGAGGATCGAAATGAGTCACTAAATGTTCTAAGGAATAGCCCAGGCTGCGATGATGCAGAAAATACACACAGTACTGTCCACACACCAAGGAATCTGTGCCTTGTAATTTCACATTATTGAATCGGGTGGTTTGAGCATTTCTTCTCATAAAGTCGATGATATCGTCTTCCAAAGGGGGCAATCCGTACGAATCGAAATATTCCACACATCCTTCTTGAGGAAAGTAGACGGCTACCCAGTGGGTTCCTGGGAGATGACTGTCGTCCGTGTTGATCACGTAAGCTTGATGGTCTTTAGGTTTGCGATGAGGGAGTTCATCTTTAGCACAGACGACAGGATTCCAAGAAGACGTATACGAACTGTGGTTCAAAAGGTAATAAAGTTCCCAGGTATCCATTGTTTTGTGTTTTTTTTCTTCTTCACCACAGGTAATAATAAGTCGTCAATTTGATCCTGACTTTTTGCTTGAAAATGTCTGACGAATAAACGGTTATTCGTTCTGTTTCCTCACTCTGATTCAGGAGAGCTTCGATACGATGGATCTCTTGAGTAGTTAATGGTGGACAAGAATGTTCACGCAAGTCTTTATACCACTGGTGCAACAAGTCTTTGTTCGAGATGAGACTCCAAGCTTCGTCCAGATACTCGTCCAATTTTTCTTCTTGACTCAACATTAGGCATTTATCGTGTTGAATTTGACTGGGATGATCGTTTTGACATCCATAGCAGTTTTTCTTGATCAGTTCTGTTATTTTGTCGACCAAGTGTTTGGCAAAACAGGAGACTAAATGGGCTTCTTGTTCTGGCCATCTCGACTTCATCATGATCACTTCTTCTTCCACAGTTTCCTCACATTTCATCTTCAAAGTTTCTTCACTAGGTAAAGAGGGATAACAGTCTTCCATGACTTCTAGTAATCTAGAATGACTTCTCTCAAACTGTTGATTTCTATGGTATTGTCAAATTCTGCATACAGGATGACGTTCACTGTGTGATCTGGAGGTGGATGTGCAAACTGAAGTTCCACACGAATCTGGCCTGATTTTATAGGGTGGAAATGTCCCTCGTCGCTGCCTTGGTCTGGAGTGAAATCGAAAGCCCACAAAGCGTAGCCTCCTGCATAATCGTCGTACGTAATGCCGTGACTGGTGTTGGTTCCTAACTGTCCGGTAGCTTCGTACAGGGACAAGTACGACCTCAAATAATTCCCGTCACCAAATTTAGGTTCTAAAGGCCGGGTACACAAGGTCTTGCCGTCGCGACTGACTTCAATCTTGGACACTTTGTAATGTTGAAACTCAAAAGGATTTTCGTGGTAGGCTCCGTTGAAGGCTGAATTCTTCACTAAACCAGCAATCAAACGTTTGGGTAACTGTCCTTGGAACAGATGATCTTGGATCATGGATTGATGTCCAGCAGGAATGGTGAACGTTTTCACTTCCACGCGTCGGATCGGATACTTGGCCGTCGTTCTGCTCAACGTCTGACTGATATCGTTACCTACTTTAGGTAACACTTCCACACGACGCACGTAGAGTCTGGCTTCTAGGATTTTGGTTTTATAAGTGGCATCATTAGCAGCCATCAAATGGAAAGCGGCACTGCTGCGATTCAGTCTCAGGCGGACATCCACCCCGTTCAGCAAATACTTTTCTTGCAACCACATGTCCAAATGCAAGCGATCCATCAGTTCTAAACTACGACTTCCAGCAATTTTCGCTCGTCGTTCTACAAATCCCTTTGAATGTGCAGCATCCGCAGCAAGTACAATAGCGTTGAACTTAGTTGCTGGGTCAGGTCTCCATACCACGCAAGCATCCAGATGAGTATTCTTGGCGTTTATTCCATACGTCAAGAGATTTTCCAGGTACGCTCGATAAGGGTAAGTATCCATGCTGCTGCTGACCAGTTTGTTATTCAAGTACAAGTCTACTTCGTTGAACAAGGAATGCATGAAATTGTTGACGGGAGCTACTGCATCAGCATTGTCTATGGCATCGTTGTTCGCTTCGGTTACTTTGACTGTCAAGTACAGGTAACTGCTATTCAGATCGATGTAATCTTCGGGTTGTCCTTTGATTTCAAACTCGATGGGAGCGGAATCGGTCAAAGAGGAGATAGGAAGAAATTCCACCCATTGGGATTCTTGCATGGTCATCATGGTGGGGGGCATGGCAAACAGATCCAGTTCCGTCTTGGAACAGGCGCAAGACTCTCGGTGCATCATTTTGTTTTGTGTTTCAATAATCGAAAACGTCTAAGTCTCGAACGGTTCTTCTTTTCTTGGCCTTTCTCGCTTGAAGTCTGGTGAAAGGGTGTTTTCTTCTTCGTCGTCTCTTTCTGCCTTGTCCTTGCTGAATGCTTGACTCGGTAGCGTGCAGGGCATTTATAGGTGTGTCTCGTCGGCCTAAAATGTCTTTGCCCGTTTGCAGCAAGACATTTTTGCCAGCCCTCATGAAGGCTTCTTTTGGGTTTTGTTTGTCGATGATGACATTTTGGAGAAATTCTTTGCCTTGTGTCAGTGCCGCATCTTTCAAGGCGTGCAATCCTCGTGTCACCATCGGTTTCAAGACTGGAGCCACCGAACGAAAGGCCGATTTTAACATGTCTCCTAAACCGTGTCCTCGCTGTCGAGCCACCCCTCGGTACACTGGATACATGATTTGCTTACGAGTCGTGAGAGAACCGTTTTCGAAAATGGAGTTTCACCGTGACTTTTCCTTTGGTGAATGGAATATTTTGCCCCAAATCTCCTTTTATAGTAATGTTGACCGTGTCCAAATACGACTTGCTGACGGGCAAATAGTGAGGATGGACAAATTCGCGGTGAACGTGGTAAGTGTTTCCACCTTCTTCGTCAGCGATTGTGGCAGAGTCCACTTTGAAAGGAATGACACGCAGTAACGGCACGGAGGTGTGTCCCACCACGTTGTATTCCACCACATCGGAATACACAAAGATCAAATTCAGTCCTTGGTTCAGTTCTACCGGGGCATGAAAATACTGGCCAAAAGACTCGTTGCTGTAAATGATGGTTTTTTGTTTTAGTGTTTGTTCTACTTTCTTCCTCATCTTTACGTTACCACCCAACATGTCAAACAATTCTTCACTGAAATAGAAACCCATGATTTTTTCCTCAGGAAATTTCATCAGTAAGTGACGAGCTGTTTTGTGGTATTCCAGGGTGACAGCTTTGGACTTGAAAGTCTTAAAAGCTTCCCCAAACACGCCATTAAACTTGGAGGCTAAGGCGCTGACCAAATGTTGACCACTAAAATAATAGCCTGGGGGAATGAACAACTCATAGTCCATCCAATTTGGATTGACTTTGTTTTTTGTTTTATGGGGATATTTGTTATTGTCATTCATCCACTTTTGCAATGGTTCGTCATAAACTTCCACCGTAAATTTACTTTGATCGCCAGTGACATTCAGGACTTGGGTCGGGTGAATCATTTCTACCAAAGCCACTTCCCAATGGGCTTCGTGATCTAAGGGGATGGCCTGAGGTAATTTGGCCGTGTAACAGCACAACGTGTTGTTGGGAAACACCTCCATGGAACTGTCACTGGGTAAGGTTAAGTAAAATTGGTTTTGGTGACTCATAATTCCAGAGTTCTGTGGCTGTCCGAGGGGTTATTAATGGACGTCAGAGGCGTTTCTCCGCCCAAAATGGGGTTCTGATTGTGGTTGGAGTGGTGACTGGCACTGGCACTGGACACAACGTTCCCGTTCGAGGAGAATTTCAGGGAGGGATTGGGAAGCAGGTAGCCGATGCAACTGCTCAATAAAATGGTCCACAATTGTTTGTCTCCTTGTTGCAAACTCAAATTGGCGATGGCTGCCCCGATGACACAATACACCACGAAGATTTGGCAGAAAAAGACGATTTGCGTTTTAGACACACGTTCTCCACACCACACCCACAAGGGTTGTTTTTGTAAATCTTGCACAGAAGAACTAGGGGAAGAAGGAGTGGTCGACGTAGCTGCGTCTGCTGCTGTGTGAAAGGGCATGATGGTCACTTCTTCTTTTTATAGTCGATGACTTGCGAAGCGTCGATCCAAGAATCGAAACTGGGTGGATATCCTTTCCAACGTACTTTGACTTCTTTGACACGTCGTTTGCCCACTTTACGGGTTCTGCGTTCGAGAATGCTTTCGATGTCGTACACGTCGTCTTCTTTTTTGGTGACACGTTGTAACTCGGGCAAATAAAACGTTCCTTTGAGTACTTCTCCGTTCATGTCTTCCAATTTATAGACGGCAGGATGACGGCCATGCACTCGTCCAGTGACGCGAAACAATTCGGTCGTCCAGTTAGGTAAGTAACCTTTGTCGAAAGTGCGTTTGGTTTTGCCAATGCGCACCCAATCTCCTACGGTCAACTCTCCACTTTTCTTGGGGACAGCCCTCGTCGGGGACGTACCGAACAGGCGCTCGAACACCAGCACTTCGTTGTCGGGAGTCACGTCTTGCGGGGCACGTCCGATGCTTCGATGGTAAGATTGGTTGTACGCTTGCACCAGGTGCGGTAAGATGTCGATGTACTTCAGAGTGTGGTGATGCGTAAAATATTTCCACATGCGTTCTTTCAAAGTGCGTTGAAAACGTTCCACGATGCTGGCTTTGGTTTCGGGATTCTCGGTGGTAAAATAATGAATGTCACGTTTCTTTAATTCTTTTTGGAAAGCTTGGTTCAGAAATTCGGTGCCTTTGTCCGTTTGCCATCGAAGAGGGCGACGGCCGCTTTGTTTCAACACCCGTTGCAGGGCTCGCACTAACTCGCTGCTCGATTTGGAAGTCAAGGGCACGACCCAGGCAAATTTGGAAAAGACGTCGATGACACAAAACAAATATTTGTAACCACGATTGTAGCTGTCCAAATGAGAGACATCGGCTAAATCGGCTTGCCATTGATGATCGATGCCTTCCACTCGGGTGCGACTTCTGGCAAACTTGCGTCGAATGGGTTTGTGTAAAGTGTAGGTAGCTTGTTCTTGTAACCATCGTTGCACTTGAGGTAAACGGAGACTTTTCAGTCGCGTTTTGGCAGCACGATACAATTTTTGAACTCCTGCGTAACCTGCAGGATGCGAGGGATCGTAGTAAATGCTGGCTAAGACTTTTTCCATTTTTTGTGTTGGTGTGTTAATAAGTCACCCACTCTTCGGTGATGCTACTTTGGGTGGGTCGAAAGGGTGGTTTGGAAACGGATTTACGTGTCCGATGGGCTACGGGAGTAGAAGTCGAAGGTAGTGGTGGTGGTGGTGGAGGTGGCAATGGAATGGCTTTGGTTTTCTTTTCTTTTTTCGCTTCTGGTTTCCCTTCTTTCTTTTTCACTTCTGTCGAAGGAGGCGTGGACATCATCTTTTTAACCCAAGCTTTCATTTCTTCTCGTTGGGGTGTGGGGGACGGGGTCAACAAGGATGCTGCAATCTTACTCGAAATGGGAGCTGCTGACGGTGTTTGAAACACTTCGCGCATCTCTTCTTCCTCAGGTCTTTGTGGGGTAGCATCTCTGGTGACCCTTGGGGATGGAAGTGGTGGTAATGATGATGGTGCTGAACTTTTCATCAAGGTCTTAAAATCTTTTAGAGTGGGTAAAGCTGTTTCGTCTAAAGCTTTCTGGTGAAAGAGTTGCAGTCTTTGCAAGAGTTGACCGTACTTTTGCGATTTTTCTGTTTCGGACAAATCTTGGCGATCCATCAAGGATTGCAATTCGTGTTGTAACTGGGACATCTCGCTCAAATTGGGATTGGGAGGTAAATGCGGGGTGCGTTGTTCTTGCCACCGATGGTATTCCATCCATCGTTTGTAAGGCACTAAAGCTAGTTTTCGTCCTTCCATGGGGTTGTCAGGGGTGAATTCTGAGATCTTGGGACTTCCGAAGGCCTTTTTATCTTGCTCCCATCAGTCCTCCCAACATGGTTCCCAAGACTCCTTTTAGTATGGGGCCTAACAAGAGAGGTAAAATGCCTCCACGTTGGACCAACATCTTCTTTTTTTGACGAATGGGAATTTTCTTTTGAACCATTTTCCGAAGAACGTGACGATGTTTGCCTAAGCATTGTTTCTGGTGTTTGGACAAAGGGATCGTGCCTTTCAAAACGTTCAAACAACATTCGCACACGGTATCGATGACCTCTTTGGAGGCCGTTTGAATGAGTTTTTTTCGTAGGGGTGGAGAAGCTTTGGACAGGACAGATAACATGTCCCCATGTTTGGCTAAACGTGGTGGCAGTCCTTTCCTTTTTTTTCCTTGGGGTTTTCTGGAGGGTGACATTTTTTGCTTGTGGGTTCCGGGACATTCACCGAACAGACACTAACGTCGATGACTTAACGCACACCCTTTTATCTTTTTTTTTGGGACTATCGCTTTGTCATAAAGGTGACAATGTTTTTCCGAAAATCGCCAAGGAATCCTCCCCTTTGTTGGCGCCTCTTTTTCTTGGAACGACTGTGTCTTTTTTTAGGGTAACGTCGATGCTTGGCTAAGCGCTTTGTCGGATGACGCGTCTGCCTTTGTCTCTTTCTTTTGTGGCTTCTTGGAGGTGACATCTTTTACAAGTTCACTGATACCCCCGACTTGGTCACAGGTCTTTTTATACTGGAACGCGTCGCCACTGATTGTCTTTACGTTTTATCAGTTTGAGGACAGGCATGACACGTCGTGCAGGGGTACGTAACGGACTAAATCGAGCCAGTTCTTGTTTGGACAAATCCAGTAAACTTTGTAACATGCCCGATCTTTCTTGGACTTTGATTTTGGGAGAAGGTACTTTGTGAGCAGCAGCCACTGCCGCTAAATTGGAAGGTCCTGCCACTGGGGAAGTTCTTTTGGGGGTCATCAACGGAGAAGTTCTTGGTGTAATCAACGTCTCCAAGTACTCTTCAGTTCCTGGTGACATCAACGGAGAAGTGGACAAACGTGAGGCTGCCGGAGACGCTGTGGCAGGTCGTGGCTTGCGAGTGTAAGGTTGCGTCCTGGCCGAAGTGCCTCTCTTGCGACTAGTTTTCTTCTTCTGTGGACTTTTCTTTTTCTGGGGACTTTTTCTCTGTTTCTTTTTCTGGGGGCTTCTTTTCTTTTTCCGGGGTGATGGTGGTGGTGTCTGGTAAGAGGAGGGTCCTGCCACTGGAGAAGTTATTCTTCTTGGGGACCTGGTCTTTTTCTTTTTCTTCTTGGGGCTTCGTTGGACTTTTGTCTTGGGGATAACTTTGGGGGCATTAGGATCCCATCTTAAGAGTGAGCGAATGATGACCCCTCCTAGAGTACCGCTCCCTCCAGGTTTCAAAATGATTTGTTTTTTGGTTTGAGTGTCGATGCGGGGATCGGCCAGTTGGACCAAAGCGACTTTGTTTCGATCGAAAAAGCGTTGGGTTTGATGAGGAATCTGAATGATTCCTTGGAGTAATTGACGTGCCGTCACCGTGAACCATCGTAAGACTTCTTTGAGACTAGCTTCTAAGACACGGGCTCGTGTTTGTGGATCTTTTTCTCGACTGATGCCATACAAGGCACGAATCAATTTGACGGGAAGATGCGACTGAAGGGACGTCATGTTGACGTTGTGTGAGACAGACGAAAAGGGTCTGAGGTTTTTATAGATTTTTTCATGGGGAGTGAAATGAAGTCGAGGACGGAGACGTGTACAGGACAGGCCCTCCGTCTTGGCACCAGTGGTGAAACAAGTGGGTACGAAATCGCAAATCCTCGGGGGTCGTAGGTTTCAAATCGACGAGTAAATAGGCGTGTGGAGTTTGAGTGGCATCGTCGTACGCCTTAGTCAGCCAAGGCGTTCCTAACTGTTTGGCTAAGACTTGCACTTGCGATTTATCTCGAGGGCTTTTAAACAAGACCACGTAATGCGCATTGAGACTGATGGTGCGATGGGTTTTACTTTGTTGAAACAAATTTTGGGTGATGTAAACGACACTGGCATTACGGTGATGCCCTTTGCGCGTGAACCACAATTTAATTTCTTCTTCGTCTTCTCCTTACATGTCGTCAAAAATGACCAAATGGGTTTGACGGGAGTCAGAGACGATGCCGTCGTCTTCTTTAGGAATGCCTTCCACAAACACGATGGAATCGCCTTGACTTTCTCGCAAGAGGCTGTACGCCGATTGCCACTCTTTGTAACACCACACGATCCGTTGAGGGGGCCGATCGATCAAATGATGTTTATGTTCGATCAAACGTTTGACGAATTCGGTTTTGCCAGAACCGCTAGGTCCAGCAATGAGCATGTTAAAGGGATGGCGAAGATACAAAGCCTCCCAACTGGCACGATCTAAGTGTTCGTCGATGACTTTGACAGTAGAGGAAGAGGGAGCAGAGACAGTAGAGGTAGCCATGGTGTCAGAAATGTCACTTGTGACACGAAAACAAACAAGACAAGAGTTTATATACTTTTTCAGAACACGTTTATTGAATGTTTTTTATCAAACATGAATACGAAAGACAAAAATACATAAAAGCCAAAGGCTTAAGTACAAGGATAAAAGGCACATGATAACGATGAACGTGGAATAAACACAAGTGTCTGTACAACATGTTTTGGGTAATGTTCTAACCAGTTCTATAGTAGGGGGTAAGGTCACACAAGTGTCCTCCCGAAAGGGTCTTTCAGGTCTGTCCACGACAGTCCTGTCCTGGGTGACGGGTTCTTCTGGCACCGTCACTAACACGGGTTGAAAAGTAACTTTTTTCCTTGAACAACTCTCGTGCATACTGGGCCACTTCTTGGGTCCAAGCCTCAAAACCCCATTCTTTCCAGGCACGGACATCTGTCCAATGGGGATGTAAGTCACAAGCTACACACACATCGTCATACACGTCTTGGGTCGCTAAAAGTTGACGAATCTTTTTTTCCTGTTGAGGTCGAGAAGTATCCAGATGAAAACGCAAGGCTTTGAGCAAAAGAAGTTTTTCGTGACCATTTAAGGCCATGGAGGTGGTAAGTACTGATCGTAAAGAGTCCACAATGAATCGGCTGGTAAACGAAATCCCAGAAAACAAGTCACTAAGACACACACCACTTGTCGTCCCAAATTGAATGGATACAATTCTTGTAATAATCGATGGTAATGATCCACGGTTTGAATATGGTCATTGAGTTCCTTCCACGGAATCTGTTGGATGACATACGACATAAGTCGTGGCATAGCAGCCTGTTTTTATAGTCTCTTTGTTTCGAAAAGAATACACGTACTTTCTAGCCAGTGATCTTCGTTCTCAAGTTGGGAATGTAAATCTTGCATACTGTAACCGAAACGTCAGAGTTCGTTTAGAAGTTTCCTCTTCCGCTAAGTAGATTCCACGTAACAAATGTTGGTAATCCTTTACCTCGTCTTCCTCAATGGGTTGCTCTAGGTGAATCTCGAAGTAACCAAAATGATCAACACGTGAATCATCGGGGGCCTGGAAGTATTGAACAAGGTCTGACCACTGAAACAATTTCTGACGAATCAGTTCTCTTATACCATTCAGGTACCAGTGGTTAAAAATCTGGTGACGTAACGGATGCAGTTGTTCTTTACGTTTCACTTGTATTTTCACCAGCTCTCGGTAAATGCGTTCTCTCAACTCCACAGGCAAAGCACGAATGTTCTCTAGCAAAGTATCCATGAATAGGTCATACTAAATCCTCTTTGGTCTGACACAAGAAATGTACTCTTTGCACAAACATGGTTTCACTTCAGTGTCGAATTTAAATCGTTGAGTCACTAATCTACACATTACAATTCGTTCAGAAGTTTCCTCTTTCACTAAGTTGACATTGTGTTCAAGATGTTGGTAATTCGTTAACTCTTCCTCTGGAATTCGATGCAGTACGTTTACAATGATGTAACTACAATCCTCCATACCAAACCAATCCTTTTTAAAACTAGAGGATCGTTGATCAATGTCTGTCCGATGGAACACTTTCAATTGAATCAATCCTTGTATAGCCTTCAGGTACCAGTAGTTCAAACACCGGTGACGTAACGGATGCAATTGTTCTTTACGTTTCACTTGTATTTTGACCAGTTCTCGATAAATGCGTTCTCTCAACTCCACAGGCAAAGCACGAATGTTCTCTTGTAAAGTATCCATGAACAGATTATTATGGTAAAAAGTTACTTCAATGTCTCGGTCCCACTAAAGGTAAGTAATGACAATTCGGTGACCATCGAGCATGTTCAACGTAGGCCGAATCTTGCGGTTCCCAGTGGTGAAGTGACACACCGCAACTGAAGCACTTGACTTTATCTCCTTCGCCCAAGTAGAAAAATCCGGCTCTGGCTAATTCTTCGGGGGTCGGTCCTCCCAGATACTTTGGCCATTTTCCTTTGAACGATTGAAGACGATTTTCAAAGTCGCAGTATTCCGACAAACGCACAGGAAACGAATATTCGTTTTTCACAGGTTCGTTTCGATGAGGGTTGGGTGACAGGAACAGGAGTTTGCTCAGGGCTGGATGACATCCGTAGGGGGGTAGACGTGAAGGTGAACATTCCCCTTTAAACCCGGTAAAATGTCTAAGAGGACGAGCGGCATCGCTTTCGCATCCCTCAGGTTTGACACGCACAGCATCACTTTCCATGACAGGGGCAGTGAGAACAAAGTTCCCATGATGCTTTACGGCATCGCTCAGGTCACAACGTACAGCATCGGTCCCATCGCAAGGCTCACAATCGCACTCGTCTGCAAACTCCGTTACGCAATTACAATGGTAACCACATGGACAATCGCAGTTTCCTTCCGGACATTTTCGGTCGCAATGCATGGGTCTTATCCATCCAGTATTAGTCACACTAGAGGAAGATACAACTTTTTTACAATCCCCAAACTGAAACGATGTCTTTTTCAAAGTATTCATCTTGTTCGCTCGGTCTTGGTAGTCACAATGAACTATCGATCTTGACCATAGCCCCCTTTTTATACTAGTCTCAATGCAGTCTCCAGCTTGTACATCTTTCCTTTTTTACGTTTTTATGTCTTGTTTCGGAAGGTACCGTCTCTAAGGTACCGTCAACATTGTACCGTAGTGTAATGGGTGGAAAGGCCATAGAAAGGTAAGGGCAGTGCGGAGACCATCGAGTATGTTCCAGAATAGCTGAATCTTTATAGATACATAGATCCATTCGTAACTTCAGTCCGCAAGCGAAACACTGTACCTCGTATCCCAATCCTGACTCAGGTCCCAAGTAGACAAATCCTGTTCTAGCTAAAACATGCGAAGAAGGTAATCCTTCCCTATCCGTAGGCCATTTCTGAAACGTGTCCAATCGACGGGCACAATCACAATAGTCAGGTAAGAAGACTGGAAAATGGTAGGGTTTGAACTTGGAGTTCTCATCGGGTTTCTCACTCGATTCTTGCTGTGGCGAAGTCATCTTTCTGGTGGGTGGCTATCCTCTTACAACCAATGTTTTATACCAACGTGTCCATACGGTAAGGTGAAATGATTGGGAAGTCGAACTCGCTTCTGGTACACGATTTGATAGACTTTTTCCAAGGGTAGACTGACGATGTGGTGAGTGGGTAAACGTACAATTTTGTTCGGTTGGTAGGTGGACACTTTAAAGTTTCCATCCTCTCCCGATTGCAAGGCTTCTTTCAATACCCCAAAGTTGACCACTCGACTGGTACGATAATTCAGAGTCAGTCCTTTCACTTTGCACGTCGTGTGCACTTCTCCTTGTTTGTCCCGGTATTCGTAGCCGTAATTTTTGGGACCGCCACTGACAAAACTTAGAATCTTGTCGTCGGGATGCTCGTCTGTCCAGGCTCCTAAACGGTCTCCTTCGATGTTAGGGTGATGTTGAATCGGGTGATGGATGTAAATGCAACTGTCCGTGTCAAAGTACAGGACGCGTTCTTCTAACAGTTCTAAAGCTTCGTACAATTTTAAGCGAGCATGGGCTGTCACGTAAGCCGCAATGATGACATTTCCAAAAGGGTCGCCTTGTACAAAGTCCCTTTAGCCATTTCTGTCATTCCAAACGTTTTAGGCATTCGACTCAAAGGCATGGCCAAATAGCTCATCGAATCTTTAAACTGTACTTGTCCCACTTGCATGAAAATGATTTTGGCTCCGTTCAAAGTCACTTTAGGACGCTCGGTGCCTTGTTCCGTATAGTATCTGAGAAGAAACTGTCCATCGTATCCGGAGAAATTGTGAGCCATCACCGTGGCATGACGATGACAATCTCCGTAACGTTCGATGTCCTCTTGGCTCCACGTCTTGTCGACGGGGTCTAAGACCCATTGGGCAAAATCGGCTAACGTGTTTGGTCCCCGAAAGATTTTTTCACGCCCTCCGGGAATCTTGCTGCAGTGAGGGCAATGACTGAAGATAGGTTCTTGAATGCACTTCTCGCACGCTCGATGAGCCACGCAGAAATTAGGAATGTGAATGCCGGTCTCTTGCATGCATTCGAAATCGAAAAAGATGAAATTGCTTTTCTTCTTGTGACCGTCCTCTTTCTCTGGTGGGGGTTGGTATTTTTGCACGTAGCATTGGTGTTCCAAGTCCACGATGTGGTGACAAATGTGACATTTTTTCTTTCCTCGACATACGTGTGCCTTGGCAGCATTGGTACATATGACTTGTTCACACGTAGGGCACAATCTCAGGAGTTGACAAGCACATTTCTTCTGTGAACCTTGCGTTTTCAGATGTTGTTGGTAACAGGTAGGGCTGACAAACGTGCGCAGACAAGTGGAACAAGGCACTGGTTCTTCGCTCAGACAGGGTGAAGAGGCCAAACATCCTGAGCATTTCAATCCACAATGCTTGTGTTGCTCTCGATTATTATAACCATGGTCACATTTCTCACAGTAATAACCGTATCCCAGAAATCCGGTGATACTGGTAATCGTATCGAAATGGTCATCGTGATGATAAACATGAATGTATTTTCCGTCCTTAAAATCTTGGCCTCGAAACAATAGAGGCCCGCGCATTTCTTGAGGGTGCACTTTCAAGGTGTATCGTGGAGCTAGGACATCTTGCAATTTTTGCATCTCAGGAATGCCGCAGGGTGTGTCTTTGGGCAGTCCGGCTTGTTGTAACAGGAGTTCTGCTTCGTTTCGTTGTTTGGCTCGGTCGGAACGTTGAATAGTGTCCCAGGTTCTTTTCCATTCTACCGTGTCGTTCTTGCTGGCATAGGTTCGTCCCACCACGATGGCACGGGCTAAACACATCTGGTCATGAGGGTTGTTAATTCGGACGAGACTCTTTTTGGTGTTGCGAAGGTCGTCCACCAATAACATCTTTTTGCGTCCGGTCCCTTGAGGAGGAGAGACGTGGGTCATGTCCAGTGTGGCTTTACCATCGGTGATGTCAAACTGATCATTGGATTGTTGTACGTGTTGAATCTTGTCCATGACTTTGGAAGCAGTCAATTCTGCAGGGGTGCTAAACTCGATCCAAACAGGGGATTTCAAACCGTCGTGTTGTATGGAAAGTCTCAAGCGATCGTCTTCTTTGGGTTGACATTGTCGCTTGAGTGCGGCGAGCAAAGAATCCCACACCTCGGTGATGAACACTTCTGCTTTCTCTAACGGCACTTCGGACTTGAAATCTTTAAACTTCACCGTGTATTTGTAAGCCGTGGTTCTAAATTTTCTAGAGGAGCGCTTTTCCGTCTCTCGAATGGAATAGTACTTTTCAGGGTTGACAAAGGGTGGTGAACTTGGTTTAGAGGGTTCGGATTCTGGTTCACTCATGTCCTCTTCAAAATCACTGGCATGAATTTGTGCCAAGATTTCAGCCCTGGTACGAGGCGATAGATCACGTTTCTGCCTCTTACTTTCTTCTTCTTTCTTCTCGAATGAATGGGATCGTTTCATCTTGAAAGCAAAAAGTCAAATGACTCAAGTTCAAACACCATAAACTACTTTATAGTCATAGCAGACCAGCGTATATAAAAGGGTGTGTGTCTTGTCCTTTCACTATTCATTTCACTCTCAAGCCGAGCACAACGATGGAAGAGACTAACCAGATGGAACGTTTCGTCAGAGCTTTGCGAGGGGTCATTAGAAAATTCTCTTCAGACCAGCCTACGGACTACTCTCCTTCCTTTAGAGATAAAAGTCAAGATACTTGCTATATCTGTCAGAAGAAAGGGCATTGGTCTTCAGAGTGTCCAGACCGTCAAAAAAGAACAAAAACAGGGACTAAAAAAGACAGAAGTCAAGATACCTGTTATTATTGTCAAGAAAAAGGACATTGGTCTCCAGATTGCCCAAAAAAGAAACAAGAGGAGTCAGAAGAAAAGAAGGATTATTCAGAAGAAGAGAGGGATTCTTCGGAAGAAGAGAGGGATTCTTCAGAGGAAGAAAGAAGACAGGTGAAGAAAAAGAAACAGGAGAAGAAAAGAAGAAGGGAAGAAAGTGAGGAGGAAGAAGAGGAAAAGAGTGTGACGGTGAAGAAATTCAAAAAACAGAGAGACTAAACAAGGAGACAGAAGAAGTCAATGAACTTTTAATCAAAAGTGTTGTGTTGTGAATTGTGAATTGTATTGTAACAATGGATAAAAGAATAAATGAATGATATAAGGTAAGTGTCTTTGAGTTTTGATTTTAAAATAAGAAGCTACACTCACGCACTCATACAAAGACACGTACTATAGGGTAAAATGGGTGAGGTTTTTTTGAGTTATTGGCAAATTGAAATTGTATTTCTTTTCGAGATATGTGGGTGGCCCTGAAAAGGGCCTTTTTCTTTATGGTGTAGGGGTGAGTTTAAGCAATCAACTTTAACTGCCTTATGCCTTTGCCACGGCCAAGGCCTACTTCTGGACTGCGTAATGTTGATGATGATTGGGTTGAAATCACTAAGGGTGGTACGGTAGGCTTAGTCACAGGGTTGACGTGTTTGGCTCGGGAAGGTCGTATTCTCTTCGGTCGTGATAAAGAAGTCTGATACATTTGTTTCAAACTTCTTAACTCCGCTAAAATGTCCAACAGTACCGTGACCGTTTGATTTTCACCCTCTTGTTTCTTTGCTGCTACTTCTTCTTGCTGTTGTTTTTTTCTTACCTCTTCTTCTTGTTGCTGTTGCTGTAGGAGAAAAGCCTGTTCGGCTTCCTTTTGTCGTTGTATAAATTTCTCCAATTCTTCTTTCTGTCTCTGTCTAAAATTCTCCACTTGCGGTAATGAAGAAGGTAACGAAGGTTCCGGAACAAATTCTTGCGAGGAGAGAAAATCCACAAAATCCCATTTCACCTCTTCTGAAAGTAAGTCCGAGTTCCCTTGGGCGGTCTCCCCTGCTGGTGCACCCCAATGGATCGTTTTCTGAGTTTCCGTCATGTTGAATCACTGTCGCATAGATTGACTGCACACAAGCGCTAGCGAATCTATATTGACTACGTGACGTCACAGACTGCTCTCTTCGGATTGGATGCGGGCTGACTGAATTCTGTAACGCGTGTTCGGATTGGTGAATGAACTCAATCCGTTTCAATCCTTTCTGTCCCTATAAATAAGCGCCGTTCACTGCATTGATTCACCTATTCTCGGAGCCTCAACATGTGGACAGACGTTGAATCTTCAACCCTTGTGTCAACAATGATGTTCAGGACGGACATGCTCATGTATGTCCGATCCAAGTGGACCCTTGTCCACAGGACCAACAGCAGCCTGTGGATAAGAAGAGTCTATATAGAGAGACAAGGTTGCCTCAAGAGGACTCTGATGTATGGCCCTGCTGTAAGACGAAGTTTGAGGACAAGAAGATGTCGCAAATGCCCTTTATGTTAAGGGCATATTAACATAAACCAAAGGCCCTTTTCAGGGCCAGCCATATTTCTCGAAAAGAGATAGCCTTTCCATTGCCTACCCCTTTTTTAAAAAAATTTAAAAAGAATCCCATGTTAAATTCCCCTTGTCCGTAGATTGTCCCACGATTTATTCCCATGTTAAATTCCCCTTGTCCGTAAAGTGTCCCACGATTTATTCCCATGTTAATTCCCTTTGTCCGTATATGTTCCCACGATTTTTCGCCATGTTAAATTTCCATTGTCCGTAAAGTGTCCCAGGGGTGTTTTTAATGCTAATTCCCATTGTCCGTAAAGTATCCCTATTCACTACTATTATTATCAACAATCAGTTTCAAAGACGGAATATAAAATTAATTTCTGAGTGTAATACAAATTGAACCAAACACGAACCTGGTAAACACTGAAAAATTATGCAAGGAAATCTATCCAAAATAGTGCTTAATTAGAAGGCGATGACAATTATTATGAGATTCATATCACAATTAATACAAACTAGATTAACTTGGTGGCTCACCATTGCAATTCCACACGATTTTTACTAGATATGACACACTCTCCAAAACACCCCCCATGCGCCCCAAAATCATTCCTACGCCAAAAACAGTGATAAATGGATCATAATGCAAAATTCATGTTCATTGTATTTATCGCTGTGCGCAACGGTAACCTAAATTATAGCCACGTCTTTAAATGATTATTGAATATATTAAATCTGTTCAGAAAATATTTGAAAGTGTCATTGTAACTGATTGTTTTAGATATTGAACCTTTCACCCGTCCCCAATTCCAAAGGACCCGAGGGACAAAATTAAAAATGACACTCCTCGTACATTCTAATGGAATCTAGGGACAAAGGTAAAAAAAATGCAATGGACCCTGGGATAATGGTCAAAAAAAATTACGCTCCTGTGCAATTCTTATAGACCGCATGGACAAGGGTAAATATATTACACCCCTCTCCAATTCCAACGGAGTCCTGGGACAACGCTAAAACATTACACTCCTCTCCAATTCCAATGAAGTCAAGGGACAAGGGTAAAAAAAATTACACTCCTCTCCAATTTAAATGGAGTCATAGGACAAGGATTAAAAGATTACACTCCTCTCCAATTCCAACGGAGTCCTAGGACAACGCTAAAAATTACACTCTTCTGCAATTTCAATGGAGTCCAGGGACAAGAGGAAAACAAATTACACTCCACTCCAATTCCAATGGAGTCCAGGGACAGTGGTAAAAAGATTACACTCTACTCCAATTCCAGTGGAGTCCAGAGACAAGGGTAAAAACAATTACACTCCACTCCAATTCCAATGGCGTCCAGAGACAGGGGTATAAAGTTTACACTCCTCTCCAATTCCAACGGAGTCATAGGACAAGGGTAAAAAGATTACACTCCTCTCCAATTCCAACGGAGTCCTATGACAACGCAAAAACAATTACACTTCTCTGCAATTCCAGTGAAGTCCAGGGACAAGGGTAAAACATTACACTTCTCTCCAATTCCAATATGATCCAAGGACAAGGGTCCAAGGACATGGATAAAAAATTCCGTTCCTCTCGGACTAGATTACTACACATAGGGAAGCCTGAAGGTTTCGTGAATTTCAACACAGTGGTTCAAAGGAGGAATTATAATAACGGGCAGATAAATAAAGGAGAGACGGGTCTATATAAACGGAGAGACTGACAGGTGGACGAACGGACAAACAAAGAGGATAGCAAGAGCATGTTTGACTCTAGATCATTGGCATAACAAGTTTAAGACTTTACATTTAAAATTAACTATATGTAGTTAAATAAGAGTTCCAATTAATACTCCTGCTAGTTTGCAAGTGGGGGGCCCCGAGTGGCCGAGTGGTCTAAAGCGCTCTTCGTTACGGATCACTGCCATCTCACCTCTGTCTGCGGCGGTTCGAGTCTAGGATTCAGCCAATGTAGGTATGTGAGAAAGCTTGCCAGTAGCTTCTCGTGGGTCGGTGGTTCTTTCCGGGGTTTTCCTGGGTTCTTCCTCCACCATTAATACTGGCTGCCATGTATAGCCTATCGTGTGCTGAAAAATGGCGTTAAAAAAGAGAAGAGAAGAGAAGTTTGCAAGTGAAGTCCATGAAGTACACAAGAAAAATGCATAATATCCATTGACGACATACAGGACATCCTCTCTCTCTCTCTGTTTTGCATTTTTATGAAATGTTCATCTGATGTCAATTTACCGTACCCTGCATATATTACGAACATAATTTATTTACTTTAAAACAAAAAAAAGAGATATTTTGTAAAATAATACGTTATTAAACAGAAAGTAAGCTAATTCTTGTGGCAATAGTATACTAAGTCAAGAGTTAGTTGGTCCGCCTTGAAGCTGATGGGCGACAATTTGAATTAACGCCACAATTTAGAATCCCGACCTGTTGAGCTCTTTCCCGAAAAAATTGCAAGGCCAAGTTGTTGCGCGCGAGTTTTAAAGAAACGGACTATTCCGACGTGTGGCCCAACATAGCTAAATACAGGCTTTGACGAGTCTAACTATACTGTAAATAAAATTATAATGAAATCATACTGTTTCAACATTGCGCCATTTTTTTCTTTATTTCGTCAATATCTCTTATCTATTTCTTATTTATGTTTTCCTTTAATAATGACCACATATTTTAAATTTGGTTGAGATCTAGGCTGCAGCTTGGCCAATCAGGTGATGGATATTTTCATAAGCGAAAATACTGTATGCGTAGTTAGTTGCGTGCGTGGATTTACTATCCTGTTGAATGATCGGTGTATCAAAACTGGGTAAGATCTATTATTTATAATGTAAACATGACGCTCACTTTGTCAAGATTTCTGTGAATATGCACGGGGGGGGGGGGACGAATCCCCATATATCAGACTTATGGCTGTGTTTTGGGGTGTTGTCGCTGTTTACTTTATTTTGGTCTCGTTTGTCCAGATTTTGACGATATTACAACAAAGCAAGACAGAACTTTCATCACTGAAGAAAATATTACAAAAGTTGACAAACTGAAGCTCACGCACGCTGATCTATTAAGCCTCTGTAAACGTAGTAAACGGATTTCCCATTTTTTTTTTCTCCATTAGTTTTCATTGTCCCAAATAGACACTGCATTCACTCTCGCGCTGGAAAAAGTAGGACTTCAGCGCCTCCTCATAGAATGTCTGAATTTTTCAACACTTGAAAGATTTTCCTGTTTAATAATATGACTTATTCACTTGCAATCTGAAGCGATGAATTTCTTTGGCATACCTGCTCTTTGTTTTTTTACTCGATTCCCTATCCAGTACGATTGTTCTTCATGACTCTGAATACAATGTACATAGGAATGTTCAGTGTCCTTTCTTCCTTGATTTTCTTATTAAACTGCTTTCTTCTTTTAAATGTATCCGCTTTGACATATTCAGCTCCCTGTGTGTTCATGGTTGTATAATTGGCCCGTCACTCCCTTTCATGGACTAATGTTGGAAACCTAACTTACCTGTGAAGTGTCCCGTAATGATGTTCCAGCTGAAAATGGTCTTGGAGTTTTATAAGCAAATGCGGTTTAAGTACGACATAAAACTAAAGGCGGTTTATACAACAAAATGTTTAAAAATTAGAAGATATAAGCCACTTTGTATTTGAAGGAATTTATCATTTTTAGTTCATTTTTTGTTCTGTTTTTGTCTTTTGTTTGGTACACCCAACATAACGGCCTTGAATAGTCAGGA